>PVIR01003642.1:0-59766 GCA_004026965.1 Petromus typicus | reverse complement strand
GTCAGGATTGTTTCTGATGAGAATTTTCCCTGAGTATGAAATAATTTTGTGATTAGTTGCACCATAGTAGTTGCAACTGTCCATTTCATTTAGTAGGTTAGGGGAAAGGAAGTATTTGAGGGGCAGATGATTATGTGGTTTAAGAAAAGAAAAGCAAACCCTGCAGGGGGGAAAAAGCAGTCATGAATGACTAGGTCTTATTTGACCAAAGTAAATGACAAAATTTTCTTCTTTTGAAATTGATTTTATTGGTACATTGTATATGCACTTCGTGAAAATAGTTGACATTGAGAATTTGTGCCAGGATGTGATACAACTTAATTCTCATTTTTTTCCCATGCCCTTGCCCACCCTACAAGTTCCCCATCCCCTATATACATAAGCATTGCTTTCTTTTTTAACCATCAAATTTTTTCTTTTCCTTTTTTACTTACCCCTACCCCCTTTTCCCTTTGAATATTTTCTATTTCACAATATCTACTATATATTTAGAACTCATTTATATTTTCGCTGGAACTACTGATCCAAATCCCAGGCCCTGTATATGTAATTTATAATTGTCATCTTTTCCTCCTGGATTGATCCCTATATGAGAATGTAATAACCTTCTTTGTCTCTCTTAGCTAATTTCAGTTTGAAATTGACTTTGTCTGCAAATAAGATAGCCACTTCTGCTTTTTTGTGGTTTCTTGTTGCATGCAGAATCATTTTCCATGCTTTTACTTTCAGTTTTAAATTTCTTCTTGAATTAAATATGTTTCTTGAATATAGTGTATTTTTGGATCTTGCTTCTTGATTTATTCTTCCAGTCTATTTCTTTTAATTGGTGAATTGAGGCCAATAACATTGATGGTTATAACTGATATATATGGACTTATACTTATCATGGTATTAGTTGGCTCTTTTATTATTATTTTCTCCCCTACAATTTAATATCTTGTCTTGGCTAGTGGCTTAATTTAGGTAGGCCTCATGGAGTTGTAAGCCTCATTGTCTTTTTCTAGGACATTGTTTACAATTTTTTGTAACATAGGCTTGGAATTCATGAAGCTTCTCAGGTGTTCATTGTCATGGAAATATCTTATTTCACCATTTATTTTTGAAGAATATTTTTTCAGGATATATCTTTGTACATTGGAAGTTGTTTTCTTTTAGGGCTTGAAATATTCCTTAATTTGAGGGTTTGTGTTGAAAAGTCCGCTATAATTCTGGCGAGCCTTCCTTTGTATGTGATTTGTTCCCTGTCAGGAACTGTGGACGACTTACTCAGATTTACAATTTACTTACTTAGATTTATGGATGTCTCAACTGGGATTATTGTGGACATCTGCCCTTCCCTGTGAGATTTTAAACTACAAGGATTACTGCACTATGATTATTAGCTTTAAGACTTACTGGGATTTAAGGATGTCTCTCCTACCCTATGTAATCTTCAATTTAAAGATTATTGTGGGACTGCCCTATTTTATGCATCCTAGGATTATGGGTGTGAAGGCTTGGTACCAGATAAAGGCAGGCGAGTTTGGGTTATGGGCTCTTCTGCTCCCTCTTCTGCTTGCGGTATTCGGCCTTTGGCTGCTGCAGTTTAGAGTAGCAAGAGGCGAGTCTGGGCACAGCCTTTTTCTTAAGGTTCTGACTTTGTTGTTTGTTGGTTGTTAATCTTTTCACAGGGACTCACGGGAGGATTGCCATGAGGGTTCTGGATGTGTCCTCTTCCTGGACTCCTACAGTTTTCTTTCTCTCCAACTGCTTTCAATAATTTGTTCTTCTGTTGAGTTTCTGATATTGTGACTGTTATATGCCTAGGTGTGAATTTTTTTTTTTATCAAGGATAGGTGGAGTCCCATGTGCCTCACTTATCTGTATGTCAAATTGCTTTTTCTTGCATGGAAAGTTTTCTGCCATTTCATCTGTGAGCAGTTTTTAAAAAAATTTCATTTGTATTATTTCCTGTTTCTTCATTGACTCTGACCTGTCTTAAGTTGTTCTTGGAATCATCCAGCAGCTGCTAGAGTGATTTTTCACTGTCTCTTACTATTTTTATGAAATCTTTCCTTTCTTGTCACTAATTACAATCCTGTCTTCTATGTCTGAATCTGTCTTCAGATTCACTAGCTCTACTACATAAGCTTTCGAGGAAGTTTTGAATCTCTTGAAATTCTGTTTGAATGTGTTTATTGGATTCCATTTGTTTTCCATGCTGGAATTCCATGATGTTCCTGAGGTCCCTGGTGTTTTTTTTTTTTTTTTTTTTTTTTTTTTTTTTTTTTTTTTTTTTTTTTTTTTTTTTTTTTTTTTTTAATCTGTGTCATTTACCCAACTATTATCTGTGCCATTATCTAACAGATTATTTCTCATTTCATTTCTTCCACATTCTTTTTTGTTGCCAGTTCAGGGAGTCCAGGTGGTTGTGTTTCAGGGTAGTCCATTTCTTTGATTTTAGTTTTCCCTTTGGAGATTGAAAATTCTGGGTTTGGGTCTTAATTTTTTTTTTTCTCATTTTGAATTTTTTGCTGTTGTAGTGCTTTTGGTTTAATTTCTGGGGTAATGTCTATAAACTGCTTGTTGCAAATATCTTTCTTGCTAATATTTAGAACCCTTAAGAAATGATTTCTTTCTGGGTCATCTTCCTGATATCATTGGCTCTTCAGGTTCTGCATAAGTCCTAGCACAACCCCAGCACTTACTGTTCAGTGTAGTCCTTGCCCAGGTCCCAGTCCCATCACCATCTGTGCCACCTGCTACATAGGTGCAGATCCAGGTGAGTCTCATGCGATGTTCCTGTGAGAACATGTGATAGTCCTCTGAGAAGTCAGCACAAAGGCGCTGTGTAGGTGGACCAGAGCCACTCAGCACAGGTCCTAGCCAGGTCCCAGTCTCAGTACCGCTGCTCCAGTTCTGCCTTACTCTTTTTGAAAATCTTAACAATAGCACTATGTGCTTACAACAGTTATACTAAACAAAACAGGCAAAAATTTAACAAACTAATATATGTTGGCACTCAAACAGATCCAGGAAATAGCTTTTCTGTTAACTACCCTAAGAATAGCTCATTTTCTGTGGGGCCTGCACTACAAATAACAGAGGAATGTCTTTTTCTCTAGAAGAGCTGTGTGAAACTGAAGCTATGTAAATATGCTGAGATTGATGTAATCTTCTGACCAACTAGCGTGTATTACTTGGAATAGAAAATTAATGTAATATGATCCTGGTGCTGTATTCTCCACCTCTTATGTAGCTCCTAGTGCCTAAATACGATATATGTAACCTAAGTGCCTCATATTGTAACCACACCTCCTTCCATGATTTAAGGGACCCCTGGCCTTTCTTCTGCGGCTGAATTATTTGGAAGCAATTCCAGGTCAGTCCACTCTGGCAGTAAATACTTTGCCTCCAAAACTCCTGAGTGTGTCTTCTATTCTCCTGGGCTGATTTGATTAATTTTCTTCTATTTCAAAACTGCCAAATAGTACTTTTTTAGATTATATATCAAATGTTCATATCCACATTTCTCTCTTTTATTTCAGGCATTCCTCGAGTTATCCAATGCAAATTTAGACTCCCCTTGAAATTAATCTGTCTGCCTGGTCAGCCTTCAAAAACTGCAAGCCACAAATTAACCATTGATACCAACAAATCTCCAGTCAGCCTCCTCAGTCTTTTCCCAGGTAGGACTTTTGAAGTAACATGCCTGTAGCATCAGAAATGTAAGGAATTGCAAGTGGAATCCTTCGTCACACATAATGAGGAGGTAATTATCAGATAATTGTTAACTAAGAATATAAAATGCTTCAAGGACTTTTCTTTCTTGCTTGCCTGTTCAAAAGCTAATAACTGTGTCAGAAACAAAATAAGATGTACCTTTTAAGTTTGATTTAAATTATTATAATCATTATTTTGCTTCAGTATTCAGAAATAAAAACATCAAATGTATCATTTTAGATTGGAAATTCTTGGCTTGGAATGTAAATATTTATTATTCATCTTTATTATACACCTTTAAATATATCCCTTTGCTAAGAATATAAATACTATTGTTTATCTTCATTGTGAGCTTTTATATATTACATTTAAAAAGTATATTCTTATGCCACTGAGAAGTAATCTGGTAAGTAGGTCTCTGTGTGGTTCTGCTGTCCACAGAAGCTGGAAAGCAAATAAGCACTGCTTCTGTCACTATGGTCTTTAGTGACTGTGAGAACTTGAATGTCAGCATGCTTTGGGGTCAACTGTGAAGATGCAACTTTCTCCAAGTGTCGGCCTTTTTTTCTTTTAGAAAAACAGAGCTTTGATTCCATAGCAATGGTGCTGAACCTATGGCTCATATGTTACTGTGTTTTTCTTTTGAGAAAGATGTTAATGTGTGAATTTTTTTTTTCTGAACTAAAACTTAATTATTCAGGTTTAATTGCATTGTTGGTACTCTGGAATAAATAAGTGGTTTTGAGGTGCAGTTTGGGGAGTTGGTCTCTGAAACATTCACCATCTTTGGGATAAAGCATCTGGAGGAATCAGGGTTTCAGTTGTGTCGTTAACTTTCTTGATGATAGGATAGAATTACAGAAAAATCTGGAGATTAAATCAACTCTTTTAAGTCTGTCTTTAAAAGTCAGCTTATAGTTGGCTATGAGATGTATCTTTAGTCTTGCAATTAAGGATAAGACTTAGAATACAAAGGCTATTTCCTGCAAGAATTAGAAGTTTATATTAGGTCAACTTTTGTGCTATAAATTACTTAAGGTACATTAAATTTATTTCTGATTAATTTGAAGGACTTACAAACCTTTTAATTCTTTCCTTGCTGGATATATTTATGAAAGAATTAAAAGCATCACACTATAGCCACATATGTGTACCTATGTTCACAGCGGCACAGTTTATATTAGGTAAATGTAGAAAATAGCCTAAAGGCCCATCAATTGGTAAGTGGATAAATAAGATGTGGCTCTTCTATAAAATGGAGTACTATGCAGCCCTAAAGAAAGATAAATTTGAGACATTTTTAGCTAAATGGATGCACCTTGAGACCATACTCAGAAGTGAAATAAATAGGACATAGATGTGTAAATACCACATTGTTTCTCTAGTGAGAGAAACTAAAGGTGTATATGACATCCAAAATGTATGTTAGGATATTGGGAAATGGGAAGAAAATGTTTAAAGGGAAAAGGGAACTGAGGGAGGGGAAAATAAAAAAGGGGAAAAAATTTGATGGTAAAAATGAAAAAATGGAAACAAAGCTTATTTATATAAGGGGTGGGGAGTGAAGGGATGATGACAGGGGAATGGGAAAAATTAAGAATTAAGATATATCGTGTACAGGCACAAATTTTCAATGATGATGTAATCATAATGTATACCTGAAATGTGCCAGTAAACTCAATACAGGAGAAAAAAATCTTTGTTTATATGTAACTGTTTCAAAAATATCTCCAAAATTAAATTATGCTTTTTAATAACTATCAGATTCAGAAGTTTTAATTGAATGTAGATACAGTTTGTATATGCATGATAGATTGTCTTTTGGTTTATTTCACCTTCCCTTTCTCTTTTTTATGTAACAAATTCTAATTTAACAATAAAACACAAAGAGCCACTGCCTTTATGACATCATAGACAATTTTATTATAGTAGTTCCTTGGATTCCCTGTACTACCTGTGAGCATAGTTGGAAATTATTTGTTGAGAATAAAATTTATCAATGCATTTGAAAAAGGTCTAAAGAACTTCTACAGAGTTCATTTTCTACAAATTTCGCAGCATACACCTTTGACCAGGGTGGTGGTCTCTAAGAAGGAGGCATTGGGTAGTGTATGTGAGGAAAGCCTGCCCAGCTCAGTCATTTGCTTCCCAGTTGGTGCTCAGCTGGCTTAACATCACAGTATCTTATGCTTTTCAGCGTACTTTTGCTTCTTACCTCTTTAGAAGTAGGACTCAATGACAAGTTAAAAAATTTCTTCCAAATTTTAGTATATTTTGTATTTCAATTTGAAAATTCCTGGATTTGTGTTCAGCTTGAACATGCTTACTTCGTTCTTGGTGAATGGAAAGGCTTCCTTACATTAGTGTCAAAGTTGCTATTGCAAAACTGTTGTTTTTGTAAGTGAAAGAAGCAAATGAATGAGTTCATGGAGAAGAAATAAAATGATTTTTAATGTACATCCCTTCTCATTTATTCTAGTTCCTTTTTGTGAACAAATATAAGTATATTTAAAGTGATTTTCTTATTATAAAAAATGTGAAAAAAATGTGAAATAGAAAATATAGCTAACTTAACAAAAAGGAATTCACCAGTAATTCTACTATTCAGGAGTATATCTTTTGATTACAATTTTCTAATCTTGTTAAAATTATTTTTGCTAAGCCTTTGTTTCACACAAAAGATTTTACTTTTCATATGTTTTTTTTCCCTTTTTTTCTCTCAATATAGGGCCTTCATACTGTGCTACATCTGAGATTCCCCAGCCCTTTATTTTATTTTTTAAGATTTTTTAATGTCACTAAGTTGCCAAGGCTGGGCCATAACTCATGACCCTCTTGTCTCAGCCTACCAGAGTGCTGGAATTATAGTTGTTCTGTACCATGCCCAGCTTTGTACTGTTTTAGGGCAGTGGGGGAAGAGACAGCCATAGAAAGCACTTGTACTCATTTTATCAGAAAACTATATCTTCAAAAAGCTCCTAGGATATTTCTGCTGAGATCTAAGTAGGTATAATTTTGTCACATGGCCTTTTCCGGCAGCAGAAGGGGCTGAGAACTACTATAGATAGTCAAGGAAGAAGGAAGTTGGAAATGGATGTTAATGTAACTGACCGTCAGTGTATATCATGGTAACAATAGCTATATGCAAAAATTTTACTTAAATGTAATAATAAATAACGTCATTTGGTGGTATTTAATATTTACTCAAATATTTGTCTTTGCCCATCAAGTATATAATACTTGATAAATATAATAAGTTTATATTTTAAAGATAATATCAAATCCTGTGCCCTTTTCATCTCACTTTGCTCATCTCTTCACCGGATTTTTGATTTGTACAAATACTTCCCCACTCTTAAGAATACATATTCATTGTTAGTAGTTTTTAGAAGAACAAAAGTTCTTAATCTTTATTAAGCCATATGTTGTAGATTTTTGTATTTTAGTATGATTTTATTATATCTAATAAATTTTTGCTTAACCCAAAGTTACACAGATTTTCTCTTGTTCCCATTTGATCATGAGAGTAAACATTTAGTCTTTCATTAAGTATGTTTTGGCTGTAGATATTTTTACGCTTTATCAGAATCAAGGATTTCCAGGGCTGGGGATTTAGCTCAATGGTTCCAGTGCCTGTCTTGCAAGTGCAAGGACCCGGGTTCGATCCCCGGTAACCACATACCTATACTGGGTGTGGAGACTCACCCCAGCAGCAACCAGTACCACATACCACAGTGCCGGGCGTGGTAGCTCACGCCTGTAATCCCAGCACTCGGGGGACAGAGGCAGGAGTGATGTGAGTTGGAGGCTGAGCTCAGGGCCAGCCTGAACTCCAAAGTGAGACCCTGTCTCAAAAAAACCTTAAAAAAAAAAGAATCAAGAATTTCCTTTTATTACTGATTTACTGAGAATTTTATAAGAAATAAGTTTTAGATTTTTAAAAAGCCTTTTGATATCATTTTCCTCTTTAGTTTGTAAATATAGATTACATTAATTTTTTAGTGTTACCCCAACTATACCTTATTGAGATAAATCACTGTTGGTTGTCATGATCTATTATCCTCTCATGTATTATTGGAATTAATTTGCTAAATATAGTTTAGAATTAACATCTATGGTCTTCAGGGGTATCGTAATGTATTTTCTTTATAATTGCCATTTATGTGTGCTTTGTGGAATGAGTAAGGAAGTATTTTCTTTATTAGAGTTTTTTTGAAGTATGTGTTAACTGCTTAAATATTTCATGAAATTCACTAGGGAAGCTATCTAAACCCAGCATTTTGTTTATGGGACATAAACTCTATTCATCGAGTTTCTTCTTAAGATACAGGACTACTGTGGTTATCACTTTTCATGAGTGAGCTGTTTCATCTTTCAAGGAATGTGTTTATTTCCTTCAGCTTGTTGAATCAATTGCTATAAAATTATTGATAATATGGTAAAACCTGGGCCGGGGAGTTAGCTCAGTGTTCCGGCGCCTGTCTTACAAGCACAAGGACCCAGGTTCGATTCTCGGTAACCACATACCATACTGGGCGTGGAGACTCACGCCCAGCAGCAACCAGTACCACATACCACAGTGTCGGCGTGGTGGCTCATGCCTATCATCCCAGCACTCGGGGGACAGAAGCAGGAGGATTGCTGTGATGTGAGTTTGAGGCTGAGCTCAGGGCCAGCCTGAACCACAAAGCGAGACCCTGTTTCAAAAAACCTAAAAAAAAAGATAAAACCTTAGTTTGTGAGCATAGTTCATTGTGAAAATATATTTGTAGTCCAATGCATTTGTATATCAAAGTGAATTTTCCCATAAGACACAATGAAAACTAAGATCTTTCATTCCACAACCCAGAAATATTCATTAAAACAATTTACAGAACTATAATATAACACAAAACAATAAAGGCAAAATTTAAAGAAAAATAAGCAAATTAACCTGCATTTACCTTTGAAAACTTCATAGCTGAAGTGAGAGAGACAAGAAGGAGGAAGATAGTCCTTTTTTATGAAATTTTGCACTATATCCTACATCTTTAATCTCATTTGAGAGGAGGAAATTTCTTATCTTTTTTTCCTCCTTCTTTTTAGATGAGATCTCCTCCACAACTTCCTATCCAATAGGGAAGGAAGAAAGGGGAAAGGGAGGAAGAGAGGGAGAGAATCATTGGCTCATTATGATCATATAAAACATGGCATAACATACTACTCATATGGGAAGATATTGTTCATTTATCAAGTTAAAATTCATTACAAATGTTTGTTTGTCTGTGGAATACTCACAGCATGAATTTCACAATCTAAGGTTTTACCTTATTTCTTTATCATTTTTATATCTATAGGATTTGTAGTGATGTGCCTCATTTATAACTGACATTAGAAATTTGATTCTTTCCTTTTTTCCCCTTTGTATACATATATACCATATATACACATATATACTACAGGTTTGTACACTTTATTGATCTTTTAGAAAATCATCTTTTGTTTTCATTAATTTGCCTCAATGTGTTTGCTTCGTACTTTTTTTTCTCTTTTTTGCTTTAAATTTAATTTGCTATTCTTTTTATAGTTTCTTTTTTTAAATTCAAATCTTTATTGGTGCATTATTTATACACATCATGATTACACTCAGTATTGAGAATTTGTACCAGTAAGACACAATTTAATTCTCACTTTTTTCATTCCCTTACCTACCCTACGTCCCCTGTCCCCTATATACATAAGCTTTGTTTCCTTTTTTATTATCATTACATTATTTTCTCCTCGTTACTTACACCTACCCCATTTCCCTTTGAATAGTTTCTATTTCACATTATCCATCATACATTCTAGAATTTATTTACATCTTCATTTTATCATACCAGAAAAAAATATGATATTTATACGTCTGTGACTTATTTATTTTACTTATGAATATGTCCTGAGGGTATGTCCATTTGAGTATAAATGACTCAATCTTATTATTTTTTTAAGGCAGAGTAAAACTCCATTCTGTAAAAGAACCACATCTTTTTATAGTTTCTTGTAGTTAAAAAATTACTCCTTTTAGTACAGGTAGTTAATACTGTAAATTTTCTTATAAGTACTGCGTTGGCTGTTACCCATAAACTCTGAAACATGTTTTCTTTTTATTTGGTTAAAAACACTTTTAGATTTCTCTTTGTTTGACTGCAGTGTTATTTAGAATATGCTATGTATTTTCTAAATACATGAGGATTTTCTACAGATCTGTTTTTAATGATTTGTAAACTTGTCTTTGTTATCTGTAGGGAATTAGTTCCAGCACCTCTCATGGATGCCAAAATCTGCTGATGCCCAAGTCCCTTATACAAAATGGTGTAGTGTTTGCATATAACTTATGCACATCCTCCTGTGTAGTTTGAGTGATTTGTAGATAATTTATAACATCCAACACAATGTAAATGCTGCTGGGCAGTTGTTATATTCTGTTATTTATGGAGTATTGACAAGAGAAAATCTGTACATTTGTAAGATCTGGAAAAATAGCCTGTTCATCTTCAGTCCAGAGATATTTAAAGAAAATATTTCCAGTCCATATTTGGTAAAATCCATGGATGTCGAACCTGTTTATATTTGGAGTGAATTGCTATTCAATTCTACTATGAAGACTTGTTTTGTTTGTTTGTTTTTATTTTTAATTTTTTTAGTTTTGCTGCCTTTTATTTATTTATCTTTATCATACTAACTAGGGTGTCCAGTCTTGTTGGATAGAAGTGGTGAGAGTAGGCATCCTTCTTTCTGTGTCTTAGGAGGAAGTGTTTAACTTTTAACCACTAGTGATAGTTGTCTTCATTAATTTTCTTTTTCCTGGGACAGTACTTCATGTGTAAAGTTAAAGGAAGAAAAGTTTATTTAGCTTACAATTTGTAGAGGTTTCACTTCATTATTAGCTGACTCCAAGGCAGAGTGGCATGGCAGATGGGTCTTGCCAAGGAGAAATAGTTTGTGGCAGCCAGAAAGTAACAGAAACAAGGGAGCTAGGTAGGGGTGTCTTTCTGACTACTGGGATTAGAGCAGTGTCAACCCTAATTAGTATACTGGTTTGAATGCAAACTCCCTTAATCCCAGTGTCATGTACTCTAGATTCAGGCAAACCTGAAAAAGTCACCTATAGTTGCATGAGGCTTTGGGGAACATCAGACTCAAACCATAATCCTCTACCCTGTCTCTCCCAAGACTCATATATATTCCTTTACACAAAAGGCATTTAGTGTATCTCTAAGAGTTGCCTAAGGCCTAACACTTCCAGCATTGCTGAAAATTCCAAATCCAAAAGTCTCCTATGAGATTTAAGTCAAATTCTTAGCTGCAAGCCTTTATATAAATGCAAAGAAGGTAAAATACCCCCAACATTCATTGGAACCAGACAGACATTTTAATTCTTTGGTTACAAATGGGAAGAGCAAGGAATTGGAACAAAGCAAGATTAAGGCCAGCAGGGCAAACATTAAATCCCACAATTCCACTTCTAGTGTCTCTAGCAATCTGTGGCAGTTTGTAATTGACAAAGTGCTTGGATTTCTCCACCCCTATGGCACTGCTGCTAGTTGTAGCTCCCATGACTTCTCTCTTGGGCCAAGTTTGTTCCCTCCTTGAAGTTTTCCTCAGAACATCCACGTTCCTGGCTTCTCAGTATTTCTTAAATCTTCAATGCACCTTCAGCTTGACACTCACAGCTTCGTATACTCCTTTGTCAAGGGCACACTAGCTGGCCTCCCAGGCTTTCTGAAAACTGGGTGTAAGCTTTTCTGACCCCTCCTACAATGCTTGAATTCTGCATGCACACAGAACCAATGCTCTTTGGATGACTTAGTTTGTATTCTAAAATATTATGTATCGCTTAGAATATTTCACCTGCACTTAAAAAGAAAGTGTACTCTGCCTCTGTTGAGTGGAATGTTCTGTGTATGTTTAGGGTCATTTTGTGTAAGTGTAGTTCAACTTCATTATATTCTTACTGATTTTCTGCTTGGGTAATCTGTCTTTTGTTCAAAGTGGAGTATTGAAATTCCATGCCATTAAGTATTGCTCTTTCAGGGCTGGGGAGTTAGCTAATGGTTCCGGCGCCTGTCTTGCAAGCGCAAGGGCCTGGGTTCGATTCCCCGGTAACCACATACCATACTGGGCATGGAGACTCACGCCCAGCAGCAACCAGTACCACCCACCACAGTGCCAGGCGTGGTGGCTCACGCCTGTAATCCCAGCACTCAGGAGGCAGAGGCAGGAGGATTGCTGTGATGTGAGTTTGAGGCTGAGCTCAGGGCCAGCCTGAACCACAAAGCGAAACCCTGTCTCAAAAAACCTAAAAAAAAAAAAGTATTGCTCTTTCTTCACTCTAATTTCTTAGGTGAAATGTATATATTGTGTTTTTTTATGTTTTGTATGCTTTAGATAAATTGGTTTCTTTATCATCACATATAACCTGTTTTGTCTTTTTAAATATTTTTACTTAAAATTGGAATTACCTATGTATGCATTGCTTCCCCTGTTCTTTTTAAGAGTCCTTTTAATGAGATACATCTTTCTTTTCATTCTTTGATTGTGTGGCTTGTTTACTTAGCAATGTTTTTATTGTTGTTGAGAACCAGTTTCTGGGCCTTACTACATGCCATGCTAGCCCTCTACCACTGGAGTAAATGTCATTCTTTACTTCTTAATTTTTAGTCCATGTGTGTTTTCAGAGATTCCATGAATCTTATAGACAACCATATCATTTGGTATTTTTTAAATATACTTGATGTTTTAATAATAGCACTGTTCTATTATCTTTGATAGTTAAGTAATTTCGTCTGTGGCCAATGGCAGGCTCCTTGTGTTGGCACTGTACCCTTTTTCATAGAACCCTGATCATTGATGGCTTCTGTATCATCTTTTGTGTTGACTTATTCTAGGGTCATCTTCTGTGTGTTCTGCCTAGAGCTGAAATCATCCATCAGAAGAAAGGAAATGAAATCATCCTAGAGGGTTATTGTGTGGCAGAAATTCCAGCAATTAGGAGCGATTGTGGAAATTCAAGTTAATATAGGATATAGCTTGTATATGGAGTTTAAATATGGCTAGTGGCATAAGAATTTGTTTAATTAAGTTTTTAAAATGTTAAGTAATAACTTACCTTTTAGTTATATAAAGTTACTTTTCTTATACCTGTAGGCTTTGCCAGTCAGCCAGATGATGACCAAGTGAATGTGATGGGCTTCCACTTCTTGGGAGGCTCCCGAGTTACTCTTCTGGCTTCTAAAACCTCTCGTAAGTGAAACCATGTTGGATAGTTTTGCAATTTTCTATTGAGGATGCCACATCACAGAGCAGTCTCACATCAACACTTTTTGCAAAGGATGAGGGCACTCTTTAGTTAGAAACTGAAAACTGAGAGCCATTCTAGAGAGTCTATTAGATGTGAAAGTTATAAATTAATATTAAAAGGGAATGTAAGGAGTTGAAAAATGTCCTTAATATAAATACTGGTGAAGAAAATTTTAGGAGCTCCTGAAAATGGATTTCTGGGAGTGTTATTCTTTTTTTTTTTTTTTTTTTGAGACAGGGCCTTGCTTTGTAGTTCAGGCTGGTCCTGAGCTCAACCTCAAACTCACATCACAGTAATTCTCCTATCTCTGCCTCCTGAGTGCTGGAATTACAGGCGTGAGCCACTACGCCTGGCACTGTGGTATGTGGTACTGATTGCTGCTGGGTGTGAGTCTCTACACCCAGTATTGTATGTGGTTCCTGGGAGATCAAACCCTGGCCCTTGCACTTGCAGGACATGTGCTGGAACCACTGAGCTAAATCCCCAGCCTGTAGGTCAACTCTTACTGAAGCTGAGGAGAGGCCTCAACAGGAGGAGTCTCCCTGGGAAAGGGGAGACCTGGAAAGCCCTGACTTTTTCATAACATGGAGGAGTGTTGGGGAGATGATAGATAAATGAAGATGTCTCCTGGATATTTAGTCATCTAACCTCTGGCACCTAGTTGGTGCCTAAAAAAATGTAATTGCTCTTGTCATGGATATCAAAACTGACATATTGTCCTCCTCATTGTGGACAGCATCACTGTCACTGTCGTCACTGAAGAAAATGCACAGGAAGCAGGTTCTCTCAGAGCAAAGGTTTCAGGGGATGGAGGGGAAGATTTATATTTAGGGAAGCATCTGGATATGAAGTCACTCTTCTAATCAAAGAATTATAAGGAAAATAGAAAACTTGAATTATGATTATGGGGATTTATGCTAGTTACAATCCCTGAAATATATGCTTTTCTATAGAATAAATTTTATTTTACATTAATACTGTAAAATAATCATAACAGTAGATTATACTTCTGTAATGGTTATTGTTTTTCCTGTTAAGTACAGTGTTTTTTTTAAAGACTCAAAATCCAGATGTTCTTATTATATGTATTATTAGGTACTGGGTAAAATGGAACAAATACCTGCCTTTTGAAAGTGTCTTAGGTTTGATGTGGAAAAACAACACAGCAGTGCAAGTATTTTTATAAAGTTAGTTGAAATCCTGCTTGTGCTACAAAAAAGATAATTTGACCTTTTAATTTTAGAATTCACTTCAAAGTTAGTGCTAGTTCACATAATTTTTAGATAGTTCTGCTGTGTTAATAAGTATTTTCCCTTAATTATTTTTTCTTAGAACGATATCGCATTCAGAGTGAACAATTTGAAGATCTTTGGCTCATAACAAATGAGCTCATTCTCCGCCTTCAGGAATATTTTGAAAAACAGGGAATCAAAGATTTTGCATGCTCTTTTTCTGGATCTATGCCCCTTCAGGAATATTTTGAGTTGATTGATCAACATTTTGAGGTATGTATGATTATAATCCATAACATCTAAAATTAAATATACAAAAGAGAGATAGATACTGTAGTAGTGGGGATTGTACTGCTACTAGATAGTACTAGGCCATGTGCTTTGATGTGTTTGTTATATGAGATTGGTAGATTTGATGACTTAATTCTTGCCCTGTTGACCAGTTTGTTATCAGTTGCAGATATTTACAGTGTGGCTGCCTGGAGCTGAGCATGTGATCTGACCTTGAACAGAGCTGATTCAGTTCTCCTTCATTAGCATTTAACCCTTGACACTAGTTACACTGTGTTAAACCTATCAGAGCTTACAGGCAGCCATATGGCTAATTCTAGCAGGCCATACATTGGGTGTAATTATAAATAAAGTGACTTTCCTTTTTTAAAATGCACACCAGAGCTTTTGCATCTCAGTGAAGTTTAGTCCATGTGAAATATTCTCCACTACCTACCATACTAGATGCTTAGTAAATGTTCATTAATTAAGTGCCTAAATAATGAGAGAAATAAATATCCAATTGATTTGTGTATTTCTGCATTTCTTGTTTGGAAGTGCCCACAGAGCCGGTGTTAAGCTCTTGATTATCTCAGTGGTGTCAGTCTTTTTTTTTTTTTAATTGAAATCTTTATTGGTACATTACATATATACGTCATGATTGCATTCAACAATGAGAATTTGTACCAGTATATGACACAACTTAATTCTCATTTTTTCCCATAGCCCTAACCCACCCTACCACCCCGTATCCTTTCTTTTTTGTTATAATCTCATTATTTTTCCCCCTTCACTCCATTACGCTTTAGTGTTTTCTATTTCACAATATATAACATACATTCTAGAACTCATTTACATCTTTATTTTCTCATACCAGAGAAAAGATATGATATTTACACATCTGTGACCTATTTATTTCACTTATGAGGATGTATTCAAGGTACGTCCATTTAAGTATAAATGATTCAAACTCATAGTGGTGTCAGTCTTTATCCTTTGAAGAGTAACTTGCTATTCAGAAAGATTTGTGTTTTGTGATTGACTGAACAATGTCAGTCATTTTATGATTTTAAAATTTTTATTAGTACCTATTTATGGTATATAATCACATTCCTTCTGAGATACAAGGGCATCATACACTTCAGTTCTTCTTTTACCTCCTTACCTTCTATTCCCATCCACCTCTTCATCCACCTCCCATTTGGAAAAGATCTATTTCCTATTATCTATTTTTTATTTTGCTCTTTATTTATACTTTAGGTTTCTTATATAAAAGAAATCATGCAATATTAAAGTTTGGGTATCTGATTTTAATCCCTGACCCTCTAGTTTTAGATTTTAAGGAATCTCCATAGTAGTTGTATAGTTTACATTCTTTTTATTTATTTTTTTTTTTTTAGATAGGGTTTCGCTTTGTAGTTCAGGCTGGCCCTGAGCTCAGCCTCCAACTCACATCACAGCAATCCTCCTGCCTCTGCTTTCCGAGTGCTGGGATTACAGGTGTGAGCCACCATGTCTGGCACTGTGGTATGTGGTACTGGTTGCTGCTGGACATTAGTCTCCACGCCCAGTATTGTATGTAGTTACTGTCTTGCGCTTGCAAGACAGGCGCCGGAACCACTGAGCTAAGTCCCTGACCCATAGTTTACATTCTTACCAGCAGTGAAGAAAGGTTACTTTTCCCTTATAGCCTCATGTATATTTGTTATTATTTTGATTTCTTGATGATAGCCATTCTTTCTGCAGTAAGGTAGAATTTCAGTTTTTGACAGTTAAGTATGATGCTGGCTGTTGGTTTTTTATAAATCGCTTTTATTAGTTTGAGATAAAGTCCATCTATTCCAATTTTCTGTGGTTTTAAACAGGAATGGGTGTTGGATTATGTCGAATGCTTTTTCTGCCTCTATTGAGATGACCATATGGTTTTTGTCCTTGAGTCTGTTAATATAGTGTATACATTTATTGATATATGTATGTTGAACCATCTTTGCATCCCTGGGATGAATCCACCTTGGTAAGAGTGCATGGTCTTCTTGATCCTCTGTATTGTTTGCCAGTATTTTATTGAGGATTTTTACATCTATGTTCTTCAGGGAATTGGCCTCTAGTTCTGTTTTTTGGCTGGACCTTTTCCTGTTTTTGAGATCAAGTAGTAGTTGCTTCCAGTAATGAATATGGGAGTATTGCTTACCTTTCAATTTCATTAAAGTGTTTGAGAAGTAGTGGCATTAACTCTTCTTTAAAAGTTTTGTAGAATTTAGCAGTAAAGCCATCAGGACCAGGACTTTTTTGTGTTGGTAGGTTTTTTTCCTTACATTTTTAATTTCATAGATTGATATTGAGGTGTTTAACATTTTCATATCTTCTTTGTTCAACTTTGGAAGTTCATGTGTATCTAGAAATCTATCCATTTCTTCTGTGTTTTCCATGTTATTGGAATACATGTTCTCAAATTATGTATTTATTATCTGTGGACATCGACTGGATCTGTGGTGGTTTCCCCCTTTTCATTCCTAAAGCGTGGATTTAAGCCTTTTCCTTCCTTTGTTTGATAAGGTTAGCTAAAGATTTGTTAATTTTGTTTATCCTTTCAAAGAACCAACTTTTTAATTCGTTGACTTTTTGTATCATTCTCTTAGTCTCTGTTGCATTACTTTCTGCTCTGATCCTTACATATTCCTCCCTAGTACGAGATTTGGGTTTAGGTCTTGCTCTTCTTTTTGTAGTAGCTTAAGGTTCAGCATTAGATTGTTTATTTGAGCTTGCTCAGTTTTTCTGGTGTGGGAGTTCACTGCTGTGAATTTACCTTGTAGAACTACTTTCATTGTGTCTCATAAATTCCTGTATGTTGTATTGGAGTTATCATTTAATTGCAGAAACTGTTTAATTTCTTCTGTGACCCATTGGTTGTTCATCAAAGTGCTGTTTAATTTCCAAGTGTTTGTGAGTTTCTTGGTATTTCTTTTCTGTTGCACTCATGTGGTCACTTATTGATAAACATTTATCAAATGACAAGCCTTCCTCCTAATGAAATAGAGTCATTTTTACTAAATTTCTATTTGATCTATTCCACTATATTATTTACATATTTGTGTACCAAATACCACATTATTTTAATTCCTATAACTTTGTTAAATGTTTAAATTTTAATTACCATTTCTCAAATTTTTATTGATATTGTGTATAACATAGGCCCTATAACATATTTTTTTTATACTTAACCTTAATTTAAAACTTTTTTTTTTGTTTTAGCTGCGGACAAATGGTGAAAAATTAGAAGAACTTTTGTCTGAAAGAGCTATACAGTTTAGAGCCATCCAGCGCCGGCTGCTAACAAGGTTCAAAGATAAAACACCTGCCCCCCTCCAACATCTGGACACCTTGCTGGATGGAACTTACAAGCAGGTCAGTACAGTGCTAGTGACAGTTTTCTATTATTGGACGTGATTTATTTTCTCTTCATAGAGTCATGTAGCAGAATACCAATATAAGGTATTTTTCTGTACATGATGATTAGGAATATTATTATATACTTCTTATTTATCCCATAATTATTGCCACAGTTCTGTGTCTTACCAAGTGACTAGCTTATATTTATTGTATTGCCAGATGATATTTGAGATGGAATTGTTAAACAGTGTCAAAGAATTCCAGTTTCTTTCTTCCTGTCTGTTCTTCTTCACATTTCGCCTGTGCTTTATCATTTGTCTGGCTGAGTTGACTTTGCTGTCACTCTTAAGGCATTTATACTTCGAGAAGATATTTAAAAGTATTACTGATTTGGTCGGGATGACTGCTTATTCCAGGAGCTCTAGGCCACACTTCAGAGGCCATCACTGATGAAGCCTGGAAGCCCAGCACAGTGTCTTCCTCCTCAATGTGCTTCTGGCTCTCTCACAGCTAAAGACAGAGCCTCATCAGTTCTGATGACCTTCAGATATAAGCTGAAAATATTAGAGGAAGTTCTACTTTGGGGTAGGTGGTGGCTGGTTTGTTGCTTCCATAACTGCTGCATTTTCTATAGTATGCATTTCTCATGGAGGCCTAATGATCTCGGGACAAGGCCCAAATATGTGCAAACATATTCAGTCTGAGGGGGTCGCAGGCTTATTTCCCCCTAATTGGAAGAAGATGGCAGGAGGTGTGGTAGTTTGAGGGTGGAGGGAAGCCAACTGTAGGCAAGAAACTAATCAAATTATAAGAAAAAGAAAATGTCAAATTATTAAACACCAGAACCAAGCTTTTAGAGGCATCCATCCAAAGGCCATTCAGATATTTTAAAACTAATTTATTACATGTTGAAGATTGTTGAAGATACCCAAGAAGAGACAAAGCAAAATATTGCCTTCATTCCTGGTTGGCAGTCTGACCCCCTCATTTTCAGGTCACCTGACCTGCTACTGTAGCAAGAGGCCGGTGGTCTAGTTAATTGCTAAAGCTGCAGGCAGGGAATCAATTGTGGTGGCCTCTGCTAGATAGACTCCAAAAGCAGACATTCAGTTCTACCCAGTATTTCAGATGACAGACATCACTGCATTGAGCATGTGGAGCGCCTAATAAGTAAAATATCAGCAACATACAGCTATGTTGTCAGTACTGATGGCTTGACTTTGAATACTGTCTTGATATGTAAAAAGCATATAGAAATTTTAGATTGGCTAGAGATTTAGCTCAGTGGTTCTGGTATCTGCTTGGTAAGCACAAGGTCCTGAGTTTGATTCCCATTCGATACCGGCACCACATACCACAGTGCCAGGAGTGGTGGCTCATGCCTGTAATCCCAGCACACAGAGACAGAGGCAGGATTGCTGTGAGTTTGAGACTAGCCTGAGTTACATAGTAAGTTCAGGGCCAATCTG
Source organism: Petromus typicus (assembly GCA_004026965.1). Lineage (NCBI taxonomy): Eukaryota > Metazoa > Chordata > Mammalia > Rodentia > Petromuridae > Petromus > Petromus typicus. The sequence goes on along the minus strand of PVIR01003642.1, from coordinate 40,381 downwards.
AATTAAAAAGTGAGACCCTGTCTCAAAAATAAAAAGTAGTTTTAGATCTAATTTGAATGCTTATTAGACAATTATATGCTTCCAAAAAAACTTCCTATAAATACCTTCAGAAGTTAGCTCCTGGAAGTTTTCTCTTAGAAATATTAAGTGCTGTTTTAGAGAAACTTACCATTGCGCTGTTAAGTATTTATTTGATGTCTATGGAATTGTTAGACTGTGATCTAGGAGAGCTGTTCTAGGTTGTGTGTCTATTTTGGAATTTCTGTGATTTTTAATCACACAAATGTTGATTTTTTATGGCATTTGTCCTAATTACAGTAGATACATTATCCTGGGCAGTTTCCAAAAGTTATAGAATCAGCACTCATTGCAATGAAGAAGGAAAATTGGATATATGTTGTTTAGGGAGGGAGGCTGCCTCTCTTATACCTATTTTCCATGTTCTGGTTGTATCGGGGAGGTATAAGAGAAAGGAGGCAAGCACAGGTTTTATTGGTATTTAGTCTAAAAACTCAATTGTTACTGTGATTTTTATGTTTATTAGTACATGTTTGCAGTGTATGATTACCTTCCTTGTATGGAGCTGGTCCAATTACATAATACATACTAATTCTTTTTTCATCCTATCCTTCTCCCCTTTCTTTCCACTCCCTCTGTCTCTTGGTTCTCTTCCCTTTTGGAAAAGATCTACTTTTTTCATTTCCTATTATCTATCTTTTATTTTGCTTTTTATTTATACTTTGGGTTTCTCATAGAAGAGAAACCATATGATATTTAAGCTTGTGTATTTGACTTATTTCACTTAACATTATGGCCTCAAAGTGCATTCTACATTTCCTAGAAAGACTGAAGCATATCCTTCTTTATGGCAGAGAAGTATTTCATTCTATGTAAATACCATACATTGCTTATCCATTCAGCCATTGTTGGGCATACACTCTCCTGCTAAGATTTAGCTGTTATGAGTTGTGCTACTGTCAACATATATACTTGCATCATTGTAATATGCTATATCCATCCCCCAGAGGGTATTAGGAAGGTTGAGTAGAATCCAGCTTAGAGTAGATTTGTATCCCATTCTGGCCAGTAATTGGAGGAGAATGCTCTGCTGCCTGCCAGTATTAGTCTTAGCTGCTCCGGCACAGGGCACTGTCCTCCTTGGTCCCTGTTTCTTCCTGATGTGATGTATCATCTCCCATCTTTTCAGGCTGTGTTTCTGTGTGGTATGCTGCACACACCCTCAGCCTGGGCAGCCTCCACAGCAAGTGCTCTACTCAGTCTCTGCTGTTAGGAAGGCAGCACATGACATGGATTGGAGCAGCAGCTCTGGAGTCACAGGGCTGTGAGTGCATTCAAATGTGTGGAGTCAATCCGCTGAGAGTTCAAAGTTTCTGAGCTGTTTACTATAGTTTTGTTATTTCTTGGGGGACCAAGACTGCTTTCCTGTGCCTAAAAACAGTGCACATAATTCCCATCTCTCTTCATCCTTGACAACACTTATTATTTTGATTTTTATAGCAGCTCTCCTAATGGGACAGAGTAACTTCTTCTAGTTTTGACTGGCCTTTCCCCAGTGGTTAGTCATGTTGAATGTTGTTCCATATGCTCCTTAGCCAGTTGTGTATCTTTGGAGAAATTTGTTTAAATATTTTTATTAATACATATTTTCTCCTATATTTTCTTCTAGGACTTACAATTCCAGGTATTATGTTTAAGCATTCAACTTATTTTGAATTCAAGTGATTGCAATTTGTTTCTTTTGTATGTAGATATCCATGTTCCCTAACACCACTGACTGAAGAGACTGTCCTCTATTTAACCCTGTATGATCTTGGTGCCCTTGCTTAAGATAGTTTCTATAATGTATTGTGAGTTTATTTCTTACCTCTCTGTTCTATTGGTGTCCATGTCTATCTTTATCCTACTACTCTATTATTTTATATTTTTATTAGTATGTTTGCAATACATAATATTTACATTCCTTTTGTAGAGTTGGTACCTGTACGCAACACATCTTAATTCTTTTTTTTTTTCATTTTCTCTCCCTTCTTTCCTTAGAGCCGTCTATCTCTTGATACCCTTCTCCTTTGAGAAAGATCTATCTTGCTACTTCCTACTCTGTCTTAGTTATACCAACTAGGTCAGCCTCATGTTAAAAGCCTCAAAAATAGAAAAACTTAAAGGTACTTATGCTTATGATGGATGTAATACATGAGTGGTGCTTTTCTGTATTATTTTTGATGATCTAGATAAAAACTAGATAAAAACTTATGTCTTAATTTAAGGGCCATCTTGTCAGGGCTGAACCTCCCCACTCTAGGAGGGGTGCATTCATTTGTTATGAGTTTCCTACCAGTATGAAGGGCTCAGAGCCAGTCATCAGCAAAAGAGCAGCCAGCAGGGTAAGAGAGACAGAGCTGCTTGTCTTTATTCTCTCATCCTTTATATTGTCATTATCAGACATAACAGACATTACATCATGGTGTCACCCATGTGTAACTGTGTATGCTGTCATTCTTATATGAGTGTATCACATTATGTGCACGCCCTTGAGAGTGGGGTCACGACCTCAGGAGTCCTTAAACACTCAGGCTTTGATGCCCCTTGCAATAGCTCCTTACACCCCTGTCCACACTGTTTGTACAGAAGAAAAGGTACTGAGTGGGAAATCAGAACATAGGACTGGAGTCCTGGCTCTGCTGTGCCCTCATTGGTGATCACAACCACCGTGCTTCAGGAATTTGGGGCAGAGGAACCAACACTTCCTGTCACAGAGAATTTTCTGAGGACTACATGAAAATTCAAGTACATTTCAGAGCACAGTGCTGGCTCCCAGTCAGAGCTCCACTGGGGACACTAAACCCTAGTGTGGAAGTCCCCCACATGCTGTGCATGAGCTCTGGAGGCAGAGTGGATGGAGAACTTAGGTGAAGAAATCGGATGTGTCCGTGTCCACGCAATATGATTCGTGTCTACTCTGCTCTGGCAGCTACTGCTTTCCTGTAGCCAGTTTTACAGTCTGTCTTGACAGCTGGAAGTATTTGACATTAATTTCATACTCACTTTAGGCTGAGCATTTTCCTGCATATAGTTTCCTGGGCCTCTGGCTCCTTCCTTTGGCATCACTGATGCAGCGCTCAGATAGAGGTGTCCTTTGTGGTTTCTATTTTATCTGGAAACCTCCATTTTGAAGAGCCAGAACAAAGGCCATCCACACCTTAAGCTTTAAACTGTGAGCATTTGCTGTTTTCTGCAACACCCTTTGTGGCCTGCTGAGCACCAGGGAACACATGGCCTCGCTCAGCCAGTGGAAACCACTCAGCCATGGAAACCACTCTTCCTAAGTCTCAGTCCTGAAGCTGGTGGGTTCACTACTCATGTCCCTGTGAGCTGGAGACCGAGGCCTTGGGCACCAGTGAACACATGGCCTCGCTCAGCCAGTCATGAGCCATGAAAACCACTCTTCCTAAGTCTCAGTCCTGAAGCTGGTGGGTTCACTACTTATGTCCCTGTGAGCTGGAGACCTTCGATTCCTTGGGCACCAGTGAACACATGGCCTCGCTCAGCCAGTCATGAGCCATGGAAACCACTCTTCCTAAGTCTCAGTCCTGAAGCTGGTGGGTTCACTACTCATGTCCCTGTGAGCTGGAGACCTTCGAGGCCTTGGGCACCAGATTTGACTCTTGATGGGCTTGGGGTTTCCAGCTCCCTTTACTACATTAATTCTGCTCAGTTATTTTGCTCATGGAAAACAAAGTAAACTTGGCTGTTATATGTAAAACTAAACAGAGATCATGGAGATCTGTTTAGTATTTCATGCTGGCCAGCACACCAGGAAGTTTCCTTGGGGGATAATTTACATAAGGGATTGTTTATGCCATTTCTCTTCAATTCTGGAGACCACTCGATGAAGCAGACCATTTCCATAATGGCACAGGAATACATCCAGCGAGACTGCAGCTTAGAGACAGTGCTTTTCCTAGATGCATATACAGTCCTTCTTCCTGTCGGAAACCTTAACCAGGTCTTTGTAAACTTTCTTGTCTTCTGAGCTCTAACTGTAATCTCCCATACAAAACAACGCAAGGTGTTCCAGTGCTGCTTGTGTAGCCAACATCTCCGAATCTTTCCACACTCTTCCCCTTCCCACAAACCAGTTCCAGAGGTTTTTGAGCCACATGGCCAGGTAATGCACAGCAGCAACCTCACTTTTCTGATATCAAATTTCTGTGTTAGTTATGTTTCTCCTGTTGCTGAGACAGAATACCCGACACCCAAAACTAAAAGAGGAGTTTATTTGGCTTGCAGTTTGTAGAGGTTTCAGTCAGTAATCAGCTGGCTCTGAGGCTGGCATGACAATCAAGAATGGCAAAGAAGAAACAACATGGCATGTACAAGGCAGCAAAGGTAACAAGAGAGTTTAATGGCGTCTCTCTGCCCCCTTATATCTTATTCAGACTATTGGGGATTATGGCAGTGCCAAACTAATCATTCACATATGGTTTAGTAATCCCAAACCCTTAACTCCAGAATCACACATTCCAGATTCAACTATATCTGCACAAGAAAGTCCCACCTCATATGTGTGAGGCTTTGGGTGGGCAACTAAACACAATACCTTAGGTCCATCTCCCAGCATAAAGCCTCTGGATGGTAAGAGCCCACTATTCCTAAATATTTCTGACATGCGGATACAGTAAGCATTAATAACCTCAAAGCCTACATAATTTAGTAGGAAGTATTGAGTTGTGAGTGGTTATTACCTTTGTTTGTAGTGTAACTAACTTAGTTTTAATTTTAAATAATCTGATTGTTAATAATGATTGTGTTTAAAAACTGCCTCTCAAAATTCCTGCAAACTGAACAATTGTTTCTTTCACCTGCCAGCTCCAGCAACCCCACTGCTCCCCCATCCTCCTCCTTCCTAAAGCCATCCATGCTGAGCTGGTGGTGGAAGCAGACCTATCCCTGAGCCTGCAGAGTACTTGCTGTCTCACATAGGCTTTGAGTGAGACAGACACAGTTGGAATCCTGTTTTCTCAACTTCTAGTGTGTGGTCAGGCTAACTGCTTGGTTTGTGGATACCAGAGTGAGATGAAAATGATGGGTTGTTGGTGCAAAGACAAGGAGAAAGGGCTGATAAAAGAGCTGCCAAAAAAGAAAGCCTTCCCTTTGTTCAGTGGGCTGTCTTTACAACTTCCAGTACTGTTTTCTTAGAGTATTTAACTCCTGTAAGGGGATGAACTCATCTTTGTGTGTGTGTATGCACCATCATCTCACTGATTTAAATGCTAAACACAGATTGTAACACAGTTGTTAGGAATTTCAGACAGAGACAGCAGGGCTCAGGGTCCCTCTGTGTACACACAGTTTGCACACCTGGTGCACAGTACTGAACAGATCTCTCATGTGGGCCGATCCTCAGAGTCCTCATCTGTGACAGAGAGATGGTATTGACTGTGTTACCTGAGGGTTGAGAGCTTATGACTGATCCATTGACAATGCCCAGCACGCTGTCTGTGCTCAGTTAATTGGAGGCACTGTCCTTAAAAAATGATCATGACTTTGTGAAACGTACCTGTGGAGGCCACAAAGTCTTCTTTACAGTGTCACCATTTGCCTCCTCGACCCATTTCCTTTCTCTGTTATGAATTCTTTGCAGGTAGAGATTAGATCTATCACCACCAAGTTCCCCACAGTGCTTCTTGCAAATTCTTGTACATACCTGGCACTCGGTATGTGTTTATGACCTTCGTCTCTGTGTGATTTGAGTTTTTGACAATAAACATAGGTGTCAATATGATGACCTCACATGAGACTTGTTAACATCCACAGGAAGAAGAAGAGGATAGAGTTAGACTTTATCAGGAGTCCATTGCAATCATGGAGAGGTGGGGGAAGCATATGACTCCGGCTGTTTTGGTTTAAGGAAAGTGGCCATTTGGCGTCTCTTCAAGGAGACTTCTTGAATTAATGGGGAAGGGATGAGTTCCGAGCCCCATTTGAGTAAAAGAGGCCTCAGGGATATTAACTCTGGCCTCCAGTAATCTGTGTCTCTGCGGTCTTCTCTTATACTTGCTTTCTGTTCTGTACAGTTAAGACATTATTGTAGTAGGTTTCTTCCCTCTCAGTGGTTATATGTGTAAATTTTCTTTCCAACAAATTGTGAACTTGCTGTGGGCTATGTGGTATCAGTCTACTTCTCTTGAACCCTGGTAGAAGCACAACCTAGGCACATGGTAAGCAATGTACTTTACATAGCCCTGGTCCTGGGTCCAACTCCTTGGCTTACTGGAGAGCCCTTTGAACCCGCAGCCAAGTGGCAGAGTCCTGCTGCCTAGTGTTTTGAGGCAAAGGCCGTCATGAACTCTTTCCCTGTGTATGCCTCTTTCTCAGAGTCTCCCAGACCTCGGAGCACTGCCCCTCACAGCCCTCTCCACAGGGAACTTGACAGGCCACATAGCTGTGGCCTTGACTGGTTTAAAACATGGTTTAACAAGTTTCATGGAACATCACTGAACAAATTCATCTGCACTAGACTCCGAATCCCAGTGAACTCTGGTCCTCGAGCTGGTAAGGGCTCAAAGAAAGGAGCTTGTTGCCTGGCTCTGGCTGTTCCTGTTCTGGGGACATCAGACATATGGAGCCACTGTGACAGGAAATTCATTACTTTTAGTGAGCACAGAATTCTCTAAGACATTATAATAAGATAAAGTGAAACACCAATGGACCACCATGGATATTCCTTTTTCCACAGGATTGATTATTCTAAAGCATAAAAGAGCAAAGCAAATTATCCACTCCTGCCACATTTATCCCAACTGAATTTGGCATTGTAAAGCTAACAGAGCCTGGCTTTTGGGTCCCTGACATTTGTGTTAAAAATAACTTTGTTCAGCTGACCAAATGTTTGAACATTATCTGCCTTTCAGATAAAATAAAGAAATATTGGTAATTCTAATACCATATGAAGCATATAGAGACTAGTAGCCAAGGAAGACAGAAATTTTCTGAGACGAGTGTAATGAACTTATTATTTCGCTACAACTGTCTCTCTCTATCTCTCTCTCTCTTCTTTTGTTTGGTACTGGGAATCAAACTTAGGAACTTGTGCTTTTGAGGCAGACACAGTGCCACTGAGCTAAATCCCTGGCTCATGTTCTTTTGATGAGAATTTCATTTTTTTTATGAGGATATTTAATGGATCGTTCACCAGGGTTGGTAACAACTTTATTAGCAGTTACTTATATTGCCACAGACTGAAGAAGTTCAGTTGATGATGCAGTAGACGCTGAACAGTGTATGCAGTAAGCTGGTCCTATGGATCTCTTGGCCACATGAGTTTGGAATTAATTTCAAGTTTTTTTTTAAAGAAGGAAATGAATGAGACCTCTTTTGCTTGTTACTCAATGTTGCTTGTGTTTGTGGAAGACAGACTTCATCAAGCTGTTTTAAAGCAAATCAAAGTGTGCAAATGTGACTTGTTGAGGGCTCAAGAATGGTGGAATTATCCTTCAGTGTAAATTGTTGTCTCTGCAGGTAATTGCTCTGGCAGAAACAATCGAGGAAAACCAAGCCAATCTGCTGCAGTCATTCACCAAGCTGAAAAGTGCCACCCATTTGGTAATTCTGCTGATTGGACTGTGGCAGAAGCTCAGTGCTGACCAGGTTGTTATTCTGGAAGCAGCATTTCTGCCACTGCAGGAGGACATGCAGGAGTTGGTAAGGATCCAAAAGCCTGCTGCACGAGCAGCCAGGTTATTGAAAAGTTTTTGGTCTTGGGAAGATATCACATAACTGCCTGTGCTTTCTAGGGCATCATAAAAATGTCACCTTCAACAGTGCTACTTTTTCTTTTCTTTAAACCATAACACAGGGGGCCGGGGAGTTAGCTCAGTGGTTCTGGCGCCTGTCTTACAAGCGCAAGGACCCGGGTTCGATTCCCCAGTAACCACATAACAATACTGGGTGTGGAGACCCACACCCAGCAGCAACCAGTACCACATACCACAGTGGCGGGCATGGTGGCTCACGCCTGTAATCCCAGCACTCGGGAGGCAGAGGCAGGAGGATTGTGATGTGAGTTTGAGGCTGAGCTGAGGGCCAGCCTGAACCACAAAGCGAGACCCTGTCTCAAAAAACCTAAAAAAAATAAAATAAAAATAAAAAAAATAAACCATAATACAATGTCACATGAAGGCCTTTTTTTCTGGAGCTATTTTAAATATAGGTAGTAGTGCATTTTTGCATGGTGTCCTGTCTGATTGTGTGTGCTCAGTTGTCACTTGGCAGCCAGGGAAGCAGACATTTGGCGGCTGGAGAGGTAGCAATAAACCTTCAGATTACCTAAACCCTTCTGTTCTATCAGAAAAACAATGCAGCCACTGTCATTTGCTCAGTGTTCTTACATTTAAGGGTCACTGCAAAGGTCAAAGAGAACTGAGATCACCTTGGTAATAACGTCAGGGAAGCTTGCCTAGGTTTGTGGAGTGCTTTATTATAGTTTAAGGCTCTTTATGCTTGACTTTAGGATGGAAAGGGGGAAAATGAAGTTGGTTTTGGATTTTTCATGGGAGGATCATTTAAATGAAACCATCATAGTAGATCCCTTGAATCATAGAGATATATGTGGGCACTAAGTGCCATCCTGGATTATTTTTTGTGCGCTATGTTTACCAAGAAATAATGTACATCTTGGAAATTAGAGACACTTGAACTAGATTGTTTTTTTAGAGAAAACCATTTCAAAGGAAAAAATGTTGCAAGTCCATTTTTAAACCTACATGTACTAAAAATACTAGCCCTAAACATTTTTCAAGTACTTAATAGGCCATGTTTTTATTACTTCATAAGAATTATCTCTTTTAATCTCATGTAGTTAAGATAGTTACAGTTCTGGTTTCATCTCCATTTGCATGTGGGAGAATTTAGGCTCTGATAGTTAAGTATATTTCAGAAATGGGTGGCTAGTAGAGCCAGAATTCAGATCTGGGAATGTCTCCCTCCAACTCACATGTTTTTAACCAGTGCAACATATTCTAATGAACAGAGTCACCGATGTAGTTTTGGAAAATGAAAGTTTTGTCATCCAGGGTCAAAGGGTTTTCAGATGATCAAGAAGAAAAATCTATATTTTCTGACCTAAATAAAAAATAAATTTGTAAATACATATTGAAGTATACACATCTTTAGTGGTAAAGGATGAATTACTGGGAGATTGATGAAATGTAATTATACTTTCAACATTTGAAAAGCAAAAAAATAGAGTCACTTAACTGCAGCAAGAAAGGATAAAGTATACAGTGGTTAGAATTATGTTGGTAAGAATGAATGATAAGAGCTCAGACTTGGTAGCCAAAACACTGAGGTGATCTCAGTTGCCAGTTCCACTCCTGAAGAACAACATCACTATGGCCCAGTGTTTTAGCTATTCTGAATCTCAGCCTCTGCAGCTGAAAGACAGAAATAATAACAGGACCTGTCCCCTAAGCTGTTAGGAATTTAATGAGAGAAGTGAGTGGGGTGCTAGGGGTTACTGATGGTTATTGCTGATGTAGTTTGTACCTTTTACCTATATTGTTTATATACCTCACTAAAATTACGCAAAGTGAGCACCTATCTTTTCTTGCTTATTTGTCCATCTCCCTAACATACCTGAAGGCAAGAAGACTCCTTTTCATATCCTCACTAACTAGCACAAACCTGGACACAGCATAGTCACTGTTTGTCACTGAGTGAAAGAGCAAACAGTGCCTCTGATAAGGCAGCCAGGCAGAACAGATGGGCTGTCATCTGCAGCCAGAGGAAGCAGGCAGGGCCGCAGACAGAATTGTGGAGCCTGGTACACAAGATCACACTGAACTCTTGTTCAGAAAGTAGGAAAAGTGCTGAAGTGTTGTTAAAACAGATACCATAGTCTGCCTCCCCCTTTATCCTTGGTCTCACTTGCTGAGATTTCTACTACTGGTGTTACCCATGGTCTAGAAATACTAACATTTGTCCTGATCCTTGAATGAGAAAAAGACTATATTCACATAACTTTTACACTAACACTATATATTATTATAATTATCTACTATATTATTAGTTGTTATAGATCTCTTACTGTTCCCACTTTATATATTAAACTTCATCATAGTTATACATACATAGGAAGGCACAGTAAATGTAAGGTTCAGCACTATACAAGTTTTAGATATTCACAGGTTGGGACATCTCCCCTGCAGATAAGAGGGTGCTGCTGTATTAAAAGTCTTTTTTACTTCCTGCAGTCTCTCTTTTGACTTGTCATTGTTTCTTTTTATTTGCTATTTCATGTCCTTCGAAGTAAAGAAAAATTAAAAATTTAAAATGCTAATATGAAGTTTACCATTGACCTTTATAATGTGCAGGGCCACTTAGAAATACAAATATGAGAATATTAAACTCATATGCAGAATCAGCAAAATTATACAGTTTACATTTTGTAGTTTATACATCCAAATGTGTTTTGTTCTTACAGAACTGTCTAATTGCTGCTTAACTTTTTGTATCACTTCTTAATGTATCCTGTGTTAGTCAGCCTCTCACTGGTGGGACATAAGAGCTGACACCACAACTTACAGGAGTGCAGATGTAATTTGGCTCATAGTTTTGTCACATGGTCACCTGGCTCTAAGGCAGAAGATCATGGTGGAGGGGCATGATAGAGCAAGCATGCTTAGTTCATGGTGGCCGGAAACTGAGCAGGGGAGCATCACCAGTGAAGCACAGTTCTGTGATTCACACAGAGAGAGGCAGAAGTGTACTTCACCAATCCCGAGTGGTCCCAAGCCAATCACATTGACACAGTCAAGCATTCCTGTCACAGAGCATGTCTGCCATCATCCCACTCTCAGTTCGCCATGGAGGAAGGGAAATGAGACCTCTTTCCCTCCTTTGTTAGCATTTTCATGTGAGTGATTTGAAACAGGAGTAAGAATATTGTGGGCTCCTGTAGCCGTCCATTTTATTTGACTTCTTTTTACTTAAACTGTGTTCTGGTTTGCATGGAAAGCTCTCTGGGCTGTCATTGTTCACTTGATCAATCCTGACATCACACACTGTTTTTGAACTTGAGCGACCGTGCTGCTCCTCCTGGGCCCGTGGCAGTTCTGAGCTCACCTGGCTGCATGAAGATGGAACAGGAGGGAGTAGGTGGGGTAGGACATCCATATTGCACCTTTCCCTTTCTATCTGCATGCTCGATGCCCCCTCACTTGCAAACCATCAGTTCAAAGGTGAAATTATGAAGAATTTGAAGATGGTGTCAAAATGCCCAGTCAGGCAGGAAGCCTTTACATTGCAGGAACCTGTGTGACTGCATGGCTACAGGTCAGGAAGCCGCCTCTGAGGTATGAAGCACTTCCATAAGTGAAGGTTCTGAATGTAAGAACAGGTTCCCAGGCAGATTGTGGTCTTTTCTACATTAGAGATTGTGAAGAGCAGCCTGGAGTGTCTTGGGGTATAAGTGGGCTCACCTGAGACAGGTGAGCACATGTGGTCTCCTCTCAAAGCTTTTCTCTCTGACCTCTCAAGACAGGCAGAGGGAAACTCAGCTGTGCCACATACGGTGAGATTAGCAGGTATGCATGCACATTATGTCTATTGGAGTCATTGATGGGGCAACACATTTGATAAGAGACATAACTTGGAGAAGAATGAATCAAAAATGACATTCTAATACTATGTTATATACTTCATCTTTAAGTCATGGTATTCACTTTGGACTACCCAGGTGAGATAGCTTAAATGTCTTGGAAAAAATGAATCCTTTTTCATTCTTCAAGACCACGCATACAGTATGTGGTTTTGATATGCTAGTTCACAGCCCCCTCATGCCTTTAGCCCTCACAAATAAATGTGATGTCATGAGTATCCCATGAAATGTGAAAATGGGACATGCAAACATGAAATAACTTGGAAGGAAGGTGAGGCAGGGAAGAGAGGCATCTCTTACAAGAATGTTGAAGATATCTCCTATATTGAAGTTGTTATGGTACCACAAAAGTCTGCATGTGATTTAGACAGTTTAGTTGAGGGTAGATGGCAGAGTGCATGTGTGTGGGGGACAAACTTTGACATGTGGACACGTGTTCAAGAGAGATTCTCAGCTCAAGGCCAGATGTCTCCACTGTAGAGAGAGAGAAGAAGATGCTCACGGATATTTTATTTACTATTTACTATTATTTACATTTCAGCAGCTCTGCGTAGAGATGAATCATGTTATTATTTAGATGGCATGTCAATGAGCAGGCTAAATGTACCAGTAAACCGTGGGATAAGTTTTCCTTAATATCACATTCACAAGGCAGAAATATTTAAAGTTTAATATTGCAAGAATGGTAATGCTCTCTGTACCACATTATCAAGATTTTGTTAAAATAGCATTGCATTTGGAATAGAATCATTGTTTGCTTTGATCTATTTCTTTAATGCTTTTCCATTTTGGAGAGGTTGGAGTGCTATATTGGGGCAAGTAAATGGTGGTTTTGGAGACTGTTACAAGTAATGTTTCAAGGTGCTGAAACTTAAATACCCAAGTAAATGGTGGTTTTGGAGACTCTTATAAGTAATGTTTCAAGGTGCTGAAACTTAAACATACCCAATGTGATTTTCTAAGGATGTTTATTCCCTTTCACTCCAAGAGAAACACTGAATGTTGTACATAGTATCTTCAGAAAGAGCTCCTAAACTCAGTTCTATCAGCAGATGTGCTATTCTTATAGTCAGTACTATATCTTCCTGTGATGGTGAAAATTTCCCCTCCCCTACTTTCCTCTCTTTTTTGTTTGTTTTTTGGAGAGAGGGTCTAGCTAAATTGCTCAAGTCAGCTCACACTTCTAATCCTCAGCCTCCTGCATAGTTAGGATCATTGCATGTAATACCACCCTTAGCTCCCTGTCTCTTTCCCTCTTGCTTTTGCTTCCAAGCTGCTGTTACACAGGCAGCTCCTCAGCCATTGTCCCACCATGATGTGCTGCCTCAGCAAGGCCCAAAGTCAAAGGGCCAGGCGAGGGCTGGGGAGTTAGCTCAGTGGCTCCAGCGCCTGTCTTGCAAGCGCAAGGACCCTGGTTCAATGCCTGGTAACCATATACCATACTGGGTGTGGAGACTCACGCCCAGCAGCAATCAGCACCACATACCGCAGTGCCGGGTGTGGTGGCTCACACCTGTAATCCCAGCACTCTGGAGGCAGAGGCAGGAGGATTGGTGTGATGTGAGTTTGAGGCTGAGGTCAGGGCCAGTCTGAACCACAAAGCGAGACCCTGTCTCAAAAAAAAAAGCGCCAAGCGACCATGGATGGAAACCTCTTAAACCAGGAGCCAGAGTAGCCCTTTCTTCTTACCTCTGAGTGTCTCAGGTGTTCTGTCCCAGAGACTGAAAGCTGACCAGTGCACCCTGAATATCACCTTGGGAGACCTTGCATTCATCATGAGTCTTTTCCCACTGAGCCTGGACATGGCCCCTGGATCTCAGAGGACACTGTTCAGGCAGACACTACATTTAGGATTGGTGTGTGGATGAATACCCTGTGACCTTCCTGATATCTGTGCCGATCTGCTTCTCTTTATCACAGTACACAGTTTAGTTGATTAAGATTTTTCATCTGGCAGATGGCAGTAGAGCATGGAGGAATGGAGGAATGGTACTGGTGTTTCCAGGCAGACCGTGTCAGACTTCTGCCTTCTGTCCACTGTGATCCCTCAATCCCAGAGGTGTTGCCAGTAAAAGAAACCACACACTGCTTTGGGACCTGATTGCACAGAATCTGGATTTGGAAGGAATATTGGCATAGCGCACAGAAGTTTGCTTGAATTTTCTTTTAAAGTGCATTCAATCTCTCTAGTAGCTACTATCTACTGTTTGAAAAATAAAAGCACCATTGTGTTCTTAAGGGATTAATAGTTACCCTCCCTTGTATTGAGCTTTAGACTTCCCTGAGAAAGTTAATGTGGGGAAAGGAAACATGGACCTGCATCCCTACTTTTTGATTGATTATTCCTTTGAAAAACAGATATAAAGAGAAATTTATTTTTAATATCCTCAGCACGGTGAGAATGTTATAAAACAGTGAGAAAACAGAGGTTTATAAAAGGAAATCCTGTGGTATGGGGACTTATCAGTGCTTACTTACAGGATTAGCAGTGTCTGCCTCACAGGTCAGGTTTGATTTAAGAGCCATTGTGTCTGCTGTCTGGGCCGAGATGCTGATCACTGCCATTAATAATGACCTGTTCTTAAAAGGCAAACAAGAGGAGGAATTCTAATGTCACTTTTAGGGCTGCCTTTAGTGCTGTTCAAATACCATCACAATTCTAACTGTCTATGGGGACACAGTGTAGAAAATAAATATTTTGGAAGTTTCCATGATCTTAGGCAGAAGATAAACATGAAAGAATTAGTTTTATGTTTAAAATGGACATCTGCCCTGTGTCATTGCTGCCTAGATTTAATTGGCATTCTTTAATCATTTAATATTCTGCCTCATCAGAATTGAATTCTGCCTCAGTCTTTCTGATCACTTTCCTATGTCTAGATACCCTCCAAAGCCTCATATGCTTCTAGGTGGATCTTTTCAAAAGTAACTGGATTTAAGGTGTGTGGATATGGATTAAGGGAGTATGATTATTGTTAGTAATTAGTTATCTGATTGGTTGAGCATAATTCTGGGTGTGGATAATGGAAGGCCTTCCCTGGGTGTGCTTGGCACCAACCCGTGGGATTGTAGCCAGAATAGAATAAAGGGCAAGATGGGAGATAGGCTTGTGACTCCTGCTGCCATGCTGTGTCTAGTTTCTCCTCTGTGATGCCACCTGCCGTGCTGCCCTGCCTTGGAGCCAAACAGCTATAAAGTAAAAACTCTATGAACCATGAACTAAAATATACCTCTTTAAACTTGTGGATGTCAGGTATTTTGTCCCAATGATGAAAAAGTAAGATACTGTTTAAAAAACTGAAGTAACTGAAGTACATTAGCATAGGAGCTGTTAAAAAATGGTGTCCAAGTTGTACAAGTAATTTTTTTTTTTTTTTTTTTTGAGACAGGGTCTCACTTTGTAGTTCAGGCTGGCCCTGAGCAATCACATCACAGCAATCATCCTGCCTCTGCCTCCCAAGTGCTGGGATTACAGGCGTGAGCCACCACACCCGACACTGTGGTATGTGGTATGTGGTACTGATTGCTGCTGGGTGTGAGTCTCCACATCCAGTATTGTATGTGGTTTCCAGGGATCAAACCCAGGCCCCTGTGCTTGCAAGACAGGCATGGAACCACTGAGCCAAATCCCCGGCCCGTGTACGAGTAAGTTTTAAACTTTCCTAGTGTACATAAAATATGAAACCATGCATCACTGGGCAGCCTTGATATAGTCAGTACATTTAAGAGAGACTGTGTGAAGATTGAAGCATGCCTTCTCTAGTGTGCCCTCAAATTTTTTTGTTTAAATAAGATGAGATTTAAATTTATATAACTAAGTAAGTAGAATTCAAGCACTCATCAGTGAGGAAAATAATGGTCCTCTTCCTTGTACTGCTTATGAATTTGATTCTTGACTAGAAGTGTGTTTATGTTAATCTAATTTCTCTAAAGTGCTTTCACCTACCTGGTTTGAGTCTGTGGATTACCAAGCAATGGTTCTGACAGTTGGAGGTATTGGCTTTCCTTTGAAACCCGCAGCCCTGTGTGCCAGCGCCCAGCATGCCGGCGCCCAGCAGCTGTGTCCCCATGTGGACAGCACCCTGGCCTGCTAGAACTCTGTTGAAAGTGATTCTGGGCAGCCACTGGGCCAAGCCCTGGCTTTTCCACCTGGCTTCCCACGTAGGGCCCAGACAGCCCGTTGGCTGTGAGTCTGTGTCTGTCAGTGCTCAGCCTGCTGCTTCCCTCTGCCCCTGCTTCCACCCATCCTGGGGCCCTCAGGTCCTGTGCCCAGTTAGCATGCAGGGCCAGGCCTGAGGACCCTCGGGCACTTGGCTGCACCTATTTTCTCTGCATTCCCAGGTCCCCATTCATTCTGTGGGAAGGCCGAGTTTCTATGGCTGTGCAGCCTCTTTCCATCAGACCAGCACTGATGGTGCTTTTGTCCTCACTCCACTCTGTCTGCTGTCCATACCCCTGTTTCCCCAAGTGGGCATCTGCTTCGGTTTCTTCCTTTTATTCTGGCCCCTCTGTGAACTTCAGCTGGGTGCAGCGCAGTTTAGCTCTTCCTGTGCATTCTGAAATTGTGTGCTTGTCAGTACTCTCAGGAAATGTAAGGACTAATTCTTTTCCATCCCCACAAAATTAAAGCAGTTCTCCATAGAGTAGCATGTAAGGAATCATGTAGGGATTGCACGATATTCCATTTATTTTCCTACTGTTTCACATAGATATTCTTCTAATAGCTGTACAGTTTTGTTAAGTCACTTATTGGAAAGGAAGCACATGACCTGCACTTTGTCTGCTCCTTGTTTCACAAGCTGTCCCAGACACTGAGGGGTTGTGTAAGAGCAAAACCCGTTCACTCCATAGGGATGCTAACATACAGCTAAACTGACAGCTGGGCCTACACACTGCACAGTCAGTGGCCAGCACTGACACTGTAGTTGATGATGGGCTGCATACGTGACGGAGGCTTTGTGAGATGGGATCGTGTCGTGACGTGATAGCAGTTATTCCTGTAAGCTCTGTCCACAAGGTCTGCACAGAGACACAATGTCATTCTCAGAACAGAGCCAGGTTCTCACGCTGCACATGACCATGTACACATTTGCTCACAAAGCCTCAGGACCAAACAAGTAACACAGCAGTGTTCAGTCTTACTGCTGATAAACATATAAAGTGAGAGACTGTTAGGTGTGGTGCACTTTTTTGACTTGGCAAAGATGGTTATAAATGATCCAACAAGCAGAACGTGAGAAAGATACACCTATTTCTGAAACAGTGTTTCCAGAGATTACTCAAAGAAAATGGATCATCATACTAATCCTACACCAGGAATCCAAGTTAATGCACTTTTTAAAAAGCAGTAACCTAAAAATACCAGTGTTTACCAAACGAAGCAGCTTGCTTAGTTGGTCCTAGCTGGAAAATATAAACTGTGATATGTCAGCTGAATGCAATAGCACTATGCTAGACTGAGATTGAAATCCCTTTCTGAGCGCACACTGCTCATTCTGTGTCCTTGGGCAAGTCATGGCTTCCTCCTCTGTTTAGTGAGTGGTACATGCCCAGAGGGCTAGTTCCACTCTGAAGAGAGAGGAGGATGGCCTTTCAGACAGGCTTTTCTCTTCCTACTGATCAGGGAAAGAGCACAGGAGAAGGGACTCAGCATTGGGACCCTGAGTTCCCTCAGTTCCACAGTGGCCTCCTCGTGCACCTGCAGAGTGTGGAGTCTGCAGGCCAGAAGTGCAGCTGCAGACTCACAGGGGCCTGACTGTGGCTGCTGCTCGGGGAGTTTCTGTCCGTATTTCATGTACATCCTTCATGAGCTGTTTATTCCTTCACATAGTCTGGTCTTTGTTAGGTTTGGCTGTGACCTACAATAAATGATTTACGGGAACATAATTAACAATGCAAAAATAATCTTTTTATGCCGCAGTGAAACTCCCAAATGTGTAATGAATTGTGTGTGTTATGGACCATTTGTATCCTAACAGAAAACAGCTGAGAATCACATTGCCTGTTTGGTCGTGGTGGCCTGAACCATATACAGAGTCTCCTTGAGTAGCTTATCCTTTATTTCAGGTTTAGGGTTTGGTGTTTGCTTATCTATGTAATCTGGAAGACCAAAGTCATGATAGCAGTAGTAATCACATAATAATACATTGGAACAACCCAAGTGCCAAACCTGAGTGTGACTGGGGCAGAGCATGTACCTGGAATGTGGACACTCTGGAGTTAGCCCTGTCACCACTGGAAACAAGATCAAACAAACCAACTTACATCCTTCCTTCTTTCCTCCCTCCCTTCCTTCCTTCCTTTCTTCTCCCCTTCCTCTCAGACTGGAGCATGAACCTAGGGTCTTACAGTGAACTACATTTCCAGTCATTTTTTAATTAGATCAAGAAAGTTCCTGTTCCCTGCAGGGAATAAGAATTTGGGAATAAAATTACTGATACTCTTAGCAGGAATACACTTTTTTTTCCCTTTTGCAGTGTTGAAACTCCAACTTCCTATGAAATAAATTCTAATTCCTGTAGTTTGATTGCAGTTGTTAGTTGCTTTCTAAACCATTGGATCTAAACTCAAGGTCAATCTCAGAATCAAATCCAATAATCTTTAGTAATTGGAAAATTTCCCTGATTTATAAAGAAATAAAGGAGAGGAATTAAGTACACAAGGTTGGCCTGCCTCATACAATTCAAAGAAGTGTAGGAAAACGAACTTATATTGAGCATTTCCATACATAGGCAGTAAAGTTGACTTACTATGGTCATCTCTTTAATTCTTACTGTGTCTCTTTGAAGTAGGAGCCAGTGGCAGATACTGTCCTTGTGCCACCCCCCTTCCTCACCTTCCACCTGCTAGACACCTGCAGGTTTTTGCTGAGAACTTTTCCCAAGTGGTAAAGGTTAAACCACCACCACTCTCAGTCAGTGGTTGGTGGGATTCAGCTGCTTAGACCCTAGTTCCGTTATCCCTTGGGCAGGGAGATGGTGAGCACCATGTCACAGAGTCATCTGGCAGGCAGAACCCAGCACAGTTATCTGTACAGCTAACAGGTCTCCCTCCCTTAGCTTCTTTCCTTTCTTTCCCCTCTCCCCATCAGCATTTCTGAGATCAATTCTCAAAAAGCTACTTGCACACAGGGCTTTGCCTCAATACTCTAAGCTCCAGGTTGCAGATGCAGATGTATGTCCAAAGTCTCACATCCAGAAAACAACAATTTGTACTTCAAACCAAAGTATTGCTCATAAATGAATTCTCTGGCTCAGTAGAGGAATTTTGAACTAGGCAGTCATGCTGAGTTTTGCTTTTCTTTTGTGTGATCATTTTTAAAAGGATAAATGTAGATTGCTGTTTTGTATTTTTGTCTTCCTGAGCTGGATTCCATTCTAGAAAATGCTGAAATTCATAATCAACTTATAGTTTGCTTTACATAACACTAAAATGAACTCAAACTGTATAATTGATGTTTGCACAAAAGTGATCAGAAGGTGCTTTATTGTGCTAGACAAATGCAAAGAGCTGTCTTATGTCACTTTTATTTGACAAATATTTCTTGAGTGTTGCAGACTAAAGCACTTCATTCCTAAAGCACATTGTCTGTATCTCTTTAAAAACATTTCATTTCTGCATCATTTTATTTTTAAGATTCTTGTCACTTAGCATAAAGTCCTTGAAGGGATGATCTATATACCATTCAACGTTCTAAAAAAATTTCACAGTACAAGTAGTACCTCGATTTATGAACTTAATTCTTTTCATGACTTTGGTTGCAAACCAAACTGAATGAGAACCTAGTCAAATTTTGCCATAAGGTCAACATTGTACCTAACCAGTGAATTTGATTCTCTTTTCATCTAATGCCGTTTCCAGAACTGTGGAAAGAATTAAATTCATAAATCACCACTACATTTAGTATAATATATCAATTGGCTTAAATAAGTATTTTTAAATGCATAATTGACTGTATAGAATTAAAATAGTGCCTTATTTAATGCAAAAAGACATTTAAAAGTATTATCAACATATGGATTAGAATATCACCTTATAAATCATTAGCTTTCTTCTGTCCTTATTTTTGCTTGGTTGCTGTGCAAAAGGACACTGACCTTGAATGATATTCAGCTCAGTATAGATTTTTTCTCACAACTTGAGTTCTACCTGAAGAAAGTATCACTGCAGATCTAGTAGCAGGTTGTCCGATAGCTATGTCATATCTATTGGTAGAAAAAGAAAAGGCTGGGGATTTAGCTCAGTGATTCTCGCATCTGCCTGGAAGGTACAAGGTCCTGAGTTCAGTTCTCAGTAACCACATACCACTGTGCCAGGTGTGGTGGCTCACACTTGTAATCCCAGCACTCAGGAGGCAGAGGCAGGGGGATTGTTGTGAGTTTGAGGCTAGCCTGGGCAACGTTGTGAATTCAGAGGCATACTGAACTACAAAAAAAGCAAGACCCCGTCTTGAAAAGAAAGAAGAAAGAAAGAAAGAAGTAGGTAGGGGCACCTTAAAATGGTAGTTTCTGAGTGGTCCTGAAAAACCCAAACTGATTGAAGTGAGAACAGAAAAACAGAAGACAGATTGTATATTGCTGTTAGTTACACTTTTCTTATTGCTGATACAAAATACCCAGCACTCAAAGTTAGAGGGGGAGAAGTGTATGTGGCTTACAGTTAGTAGAGGTTTCAGTCTGTAGTCAGAGATGACAAACAGATGCACACAAGTCAGCAAAGGTAATGAGAGAGGCAGCTTATGTTGCCCATACCATAGCAACGGCAGCGAGCGAGAAAGAGTTCACTGAGTCTTTCTGCCTCTTTATCTCATCCAGACCACCAGGATTAAGGAGTGCTAAACCATTCACTCAGGTGTAGTGGTTTAGTAATCACATACCCTTAATCTCAATATCACACATTCTGGATTCAGCTACCTCTGACTAAATGAGGCTTTGGGGGAACATTGAGGCCCAAGTGATTACAACTGCCTCACATTTAAATGCATGGTTTCCTGTATTTCTACATACTCTTACTTGAATTTGGTTATTCCTCATTTGTGGTTCTCAGAGTACCATTGTCTGGGAGTAATTGTGGCTTTAATTCTTCACACGATCCCACTCCTGTGGTTTCGCTAGGATTCTTAGTCATGACTGGAAGCTTTTGCGTGGAGCAAACTTCAGTTCTTAATGTGACTGACTCCAGCAAGCAGCCGTGGTTTATCTTTTGAACTGATTATGTCCATGCCAGATTATGTTTCCTAATAACTCAAGTGATCTATTTTGTATTCCTTTCTCTAAAGCCTGGAAATAAAGATGGAGTATAGGTCAAATGCAAATTTCTTGGCAACACTCAACAAAGAAAGTAGAGCATAGGAAAAACTAGAGTAAATTGATTTGAAGCAACCCTGTGCTATCTGCTTGTAGAAAGCTGGTCTCTGAGGAGATCACTTACTTTATTTATTTTTTTTTTTTTTTGTAGAAGTTTTAGATTTTTACTCAGTAGGAAGCAATGAACTTGATTTTTTCATAAAGCAGTATAAGTTTCCAACCAGATCTCCTTTACATTTCAATTTTTTAAAATTGATTTTGTTAGTACATTTTATATATACATCATGATCACACTTGACATTGAGAATTTGTGCCAGTATGTGACACAACTTGATTCTCATTTTTCCCATTCCCTTGCCCATCCTACAACCTCCTGCCCCCATATACATAAGCTTTGCTTCCTTTTTTACCATCAAATTTTTTCTTTCTTTTTTTTTTTTTTTTTTTTTTAAAGACAAGGTCTTGCTTTGTAGTTTAGTCTGGTTCTGAACTCAGCCTCGAACTCAGCAATCCTCCTGCCTCTTCCTCCTGAGTGCTGGGATTACAGGTGTGAGCCACCACACCCAGTAGTGTGGTCTGTGGTACTGATTGCTGGTTATATGTGGTTACTGGGGATCTAACCAAGGCCTTTACGCTTGCAAGACAGGTGCTGGAACCACTGAGCTAACTCTCTGGCCCTTCTTTCCCTTCTTTACTTACCTGTACACCCTTTTCCCATTACATATTTTCTATTTCATAATAATCTATCATACATTTTAGAATTCTCTGTCATAAAGAATGATAAATTTGAGTCATTTCTGCTCAAGTGGACATATCTTGAAGACATACTCATAAGTGAAATAAACAGGTCACAGGTATGTAAATATCACATCTTTTCTCTGGGAAGAGAAACTGAAGATATACATGAGTTCATTTCAGTTTTTATAGCTTTTGAGTCATGACAAAAGAACATATTTCAAAAAACCAAATAGATCATTTCAATTTAAAATAAAAAGAAATGTACTGGGAAATAAGAAATCATAGTGTATATGTAGAATCTTGTTTTTATTAATGATGATTGAGGCTGATTTTTAATGGTTTATTTTATAAAAACCAACAAATACGATTTTAAATTCACTGAGATGCCATATAGACTATGCAATTAGATTTCGTTTTTATTACATATTTTAAGTTCAACAAGCTGTTTTGTTTTCAAGGGTGACTAGCTCAACACTGAACTTTTTTATTTTAACATGACAGGAAGATTGACTGAGTATCTGTTGTTTGGAAATAACCTGAATCCAGGTAAATCACAAAAAGCTCCTCTACCTTCCAAAATATTTAACTTGCAATTAGAGTAAAGTTTTTTATTTTTGGACTTAGGTTTATAGTGACTCTTCATATAATTATTCTGCTTGTGTTGCCCAAGCATGGTCTGATACAGTATGCTACATATAAAGTCATAAGTACCAAAGACTTTTTATATCTATTCAAGGGAAACTTTTTTCCCCTTGAATAAGAATAATGTTTTAGGATAAATGACTGTTGTAAAAGTTGTCTTGTCTTCACACGTATAATGAAAAGCAAGCATCATATGTGCATCTTCTGTCATCTCTCAGAATCATGCTATGGCCACATGATCGTATGTTCTTTAGATGGATCTCTCTTTTTAGATTTTCACACTCCCCTTGAAGTTCAAATTATACATTTGGTATTAGGCATATTGTGCCATTTTTGCAGCTTTTCCTTACTCTACTGTAGTTAAGAATGTTGTAGTGTTTTTGTAGCTTACAAATACAAGATTATTTGCAGGACTTTATAATTTGTTTCAAAAATATTTAAGGATGCTGGTTTTGTACATTGGACTTCAGTGGTATGCTTCTCTTTTTTGACTTTAAAAAGTGGGATTGGAGATATTTGCTTATTCCACATTGTCTTCTACTTAAGATTTTAGACTGCCTTACTCACCCATGAAAGATTGGCTTAGTGAAGGGTGTTGCTCCTGTGTTGCAGTGATCTCCAGTATCTTCCAGAGAAACTGAGTGCAAGGTCACACAGAGAAAAGGTAATGGAGGCAAATGAGGTTAAGTCAAAATCCAAAAGTCTAAGAGTAGCTGTCTTAAACTCACTTGTTTTAGTTGACAGGTGGCCCTGGGAATACTTATTATTTTCTTCTCTATTACTTTTGATGTTTTGATCAATATACTCAAGAGCCAGCTTTACATACTTGATTAGACTTTCTGCTGCTTGTTATTTCTGATAAGCCGTGTGCTTGGTGCTGGTTGTTAGATGTGATGAGCAATGAGATGAGCAGAGTGAGTACAGCAAAACAATCATAATCTCAGATGCAGCCAGCTGATCTCTGAGTGCCAAAAAGCATAGCTCAGTTGGCTTCATTCAGGAGCATTAGGCAAAGCCAAGGCCTTGAATTCAAAGAGCAGGCACAAGGAAACCGGACACACAGGGATTTCACATTGCACGCAGCAGCATCTGGGATCCACGTGGAGCAACAGGAACCTTTGCACAGTAAAGGGAGACTTGGAAGCTGAGAACCAATCTCTGACTGAGAATAACTTATAGGGCTGCGAGGACGCTGGCCATATAAAAGGCAAAGGCCAGGCACTGACCTGGGTGAGAAGAGGAAGTGGTGTAGGTGGAGGGAAGTGAGTATGATGCAGCAGGACAGGACAGATGCTCTTTAAGTGCTGACCTGAGCTTTAGGTTTAGGAGTTGTAGCCTAAGGTGGCTCATTGGGCTTTACGTAGGAAATTTGAAGGAGGGTAGTAGCTGTGAGGTCCCTGCGGCCTTCTTCCCTATGAGGTTGAGGTTCCTCACCTCTAGTGTGAGGGCCTGAGTGATTCTACAATATGCTATGAGAATCAGTTCACTTAATGTCTTCCTTTATAATTCCACTTTGGCCCATGGCGTGCATCATTGGCAGTATGAGCCTTTGGGTACAAATGGAGTCACATTGGCACCAACACTCTTATTTCACTCACATGTCCTGACATCCCTGGAATCCCTTAGAGATCGCACTCATTTACCTCTGGGGCCGTTGGGACACTTACCGATGGATTACCTGACCTCTGTACTCTGCCCTTATGTTACAGGTATCACCTGCAAGCACCTGAGGGTGCCCACATCATCTGTTATGATGGTGACAGTGCTGAGGTCCTGCACTGCAATCTTCATTTTGCCAAGTTGACAGGGCACTTCACTGTCAAATTGCCACAATATCCCCAGCACAAGGTGGGGAGAGGATAGTCTGCTTCCATATTTTGTGGGGTTTTTTGTCCCTTGTTAGTGAAATGAGACTAGTTGAGCCCTGTGTCTCACAGGGTCCCTATTGAAGTAAGCCTTTTTGTTTTGGTCTGCATTCTCACAGTTGTGGAGCCATAGATGAGACAGCAGGATTCTTTCTGCATTGCAAGGTCCCCAAGGTGTCCAAGTCTGGGCCAGCACTCTTGAGCAGAATATAAGGCAGCTCCCCCAGTGGGTCATCAAATGAACATGAAAGTTAATCTGATTGTCGCTGCTTGTATTCTGACTGGAACAGGGCTGGACACTGTCACCCTGATCTTCAGAGAGAGGCTAGGAGGAATCAGTGACTTGCTCAAGGTAAACAGCAAACAGAGCTGAGGCCCAGGCCAGGCTCGCTTGGAACATCACAGATGCCAGCTTTGTTGCAACACTTGCCCATGAGTGATTATCTGCACAACCTGGTTGGCAGTGATGTATCTGCTTGGCTTATTGTGTTCTTTCCATAACTCAGCACTGCCTTCTGCCTCCAGGGCTGGGAAGAGACCGTGGATGCTGGTGTGTCCCACCTGTTGAAGACCTGTCTGTCTAAGAGTTCCAAGGAACAGGCTTTGAACCTCAGTAGCCATTTGAACATGCCCAGAGATACGAGCCGGCTAAAGAAACATATCACCCTGCTGTGTGACAGACTGGCCAAAGGTGGCCGTCTCTGCCTTACTGCTGACATGGCCACTGCACAGACCATCATCATGCCAGGTAAGGACTCGGTGCTACTCTGTGAGCACAACTTCCATTCCACAAAGGAAAGTGTCTGGGATTAGATTAGAGCTTAGATTTCATATTAAAGTGATTACAGCCAAGAAAATTGCTTTTCTTGAGGATATCCCTGGGTAACCACTTGATAAATATTCTTGGGCTATTTGCTTGCTAGACATTTCTCAGATAGGATATCCTTAGAAAAAAAGAATCCATCTGCTTGTAAGTATATGATCTATTTTGTTTTGCTTCTAACCAATAAAAAGTAGATTAGAGAATATAACTGTTTTTAAGGAAAGTTAAAGGATTTTAAAGTTAAAGTGATCTTACCAGTGACATAGACACTGATACCCTCCAGTTAGTCAGGACAGCTCTTCTGTGTACTGAACTAAGTTCATCAGAGTGGGGAGGAAACACAGAGGTGGACTCAGGATCGAGCAAGATTCAGGCTCAAGGCACCTGTGGGCCTGATCACTGGATCTGGACATGGGTCAGGGCTGTGGGTACTGGTGAGTAGTCTCATGGGACTGAACAGCTAGTTGCACACTCTGAGTTTTTCCCCACTTTTCCATGGCAGCGGCAAAGCAGGGGATACAAATGAACATATATCAGTGTGGTAGTAGTGGAGTCTTTTTCTCCCATAGCTTTGGAAGTGGAGTAGCTTTTTCTGCTCCCTTTTTGTTTCTCTTTCATCCACCCCCTCCCTGTGCTGGTGCTTCACAGTTACCCTCTTCCCCCTCTATCAGCATTCATAGAAGTGGAAAAGAATGCACATGAAACCTTAAAAAGGTGAACAGCAAACAGCACACTGTAATCTAAAGCATCGTCTCTGGAAGCAGCAGATCAGTGCTTGGATCCTCCCCAATCCCTTACTGCTTAAAGGGTCTAGTTATGTTACTTAGCAGAGCTGTGTAACTTTCCTTGTGGTGATTCACATGTGAAGAGCTGGCACTAAATTCATTTCGAGATGCCAGAAAAATGACTTTCAGCTGGCTGAGTTCTTGGACGGCACTGAGAGCGTGCAGAGTGCTGAAGTCTAACATAATGAACCCTCTGTGAATTACATTGCCATGTTAACCACCTGAGGTGCAGCAGGGAGTCTGAGTGACCTTAGGAGGGACCTACAGGCTTGTTTACTCAGGGGTGGGAAGTTCCAGCTGGTCTCCAGGAAGAGCTACCTGCTCTGAAGGGAGGGTACGAGACTGGGAATTGAGATGTGAGTTCTTCTGCTTCTCTGATCTTTATCTGCTCCTCAGTCCTTCAGCAAGTCTTTCCTTAGGTCCCTTTTCTGAGTTTCGCCGTTTTAAGCATGGATTTTCATATCTAGACCAGTTCCCCTCTGTCCCTGGCTCAAGTTTCCTGCAAACACCTATAATAATATCTGAACGATGTATTGTGAGGAATTTATTAGTATTCAAAAAATATGATAACCCTGTCTTGGATGTTTGTTATTGGGTATTTGTAAAATCACCTCTCAGTAATATGGTTGCATTGAGTTGACTGCTTCTCTGAAGGTCTTTTGTTTTTTCATTTACCTTTGCTAAGAATGTCTAGTTAATAATTTCCATTTGAGCAGCTTTTTTAGTTACATAAGAGCCTAACATCATTAACTCATATTTAGTATCTGAATCCAAGGTTTCTTATTGTAATAATTTGTGGGCTAACCAGAGCCATCACTTCCCTTTGAGAAGACATAAAATGCGCAGAAGTACCCTTCAGACTGATTTTTATGGTGAAATGTGTGTCTGTAACTCACAGACTTATCTGCTATTAACTTGACCCATTCTGTGTCTTTCCTTTCATACCATACCTCTGTCCTTTGGACAAAGTGGTCTGATTCATAGTTGTCATCAGAGAGGCTCAAGTGAAGGGGGCAGTAATGGTGGTGTGGTGGTGGTGACCAGTGAGGAGGGAAGGTCCTGAGCGAAGGTCACCTCTCGTCCTCCTCTTCTGGAGAGGTGGGTTTAGTGTGCACAGACTGCACAGGAGCTGTCCAGGGCCTGGGAGTCTGTGTGCGTTGATAATTCCAGGCTGTGCCGGATGCTTCCCTTCCATGGTCCTACGTTTGCCTCGGGACATGCTCTGTGGATGCTGAGAAAGAGGCAGATGGCTATAGACTCTGTCCCCTAAACCTCAATTCTTTACTTCCCTGTAGCTGTTAGGATCTCAGGCCCCTTATATCAGTGAAAGCTTGTTGCCAAACCTGCTGTCCCCAACACCCCAGGTTGTAAGTATGGCTGTGGTCTTGTGGATGGCTTAGATAGGTCTTTGAAGTTAATTCACAGAAAGGGCCAAGGTAAGCTGGGGACAGATTGAACTTCTGTGACTGAAAAGATGTTTTGGGGAATACATTTAACTACTTTCTCATGGAGTTGAAATTCATTTATCAGTGACTCTTTGTTGAGTTCTCATACTCAGCTGAGATAGACAAGGCAACAACAAAAAAATGGACGCTCTGCACTAGTAAAACATCTGCCCCCATGGGGAAGGAAATAGTGTACATGCAACAGAAAGCATGGTTATAAACTGGTGGGTAACACACAAGCAGTAAGCAGGTTGTGAGGTGAAGCAGGAAGGGACAGGATCTGGGAGGAAGTGGGCCTGGATGGTCAGGGAGCCCCGGTGAGAAGCCAGGCTTGGTTTCCGGGGGGTACATGTTCCAGAGACAAGACATCCAGGATAGGCCAGGTACTCTGTGGAGGTAGGAGAGAGAGAGGCAGATGTGTAGGAGAAGGATAACATCCAGTAGAGTTAGTCAGGTGAACAGAAGCCAGGTCACAGAGGAAGAAGCCTTGTTTCAAAATCCAGGTTTATTGGAAACAAACATTCTTCAAATAAGTCTTTTCTAATGAACTTGTTAATAACTTGGACCAAGTGAAAGTGATGGCCATAAACTTGAGTAGCCAGACTGCATTCACTACCCAGAGTAACTGAGGGCAGAAGCCAGCGGCATGTTGACAAGCATTTGATTAAATTCAAAGGCCCATGACTGTTCTGCTGTCAGGCATTTTCCACAAAGTGGAGTAGAAAAGTTGAAAAGGTTGCAGCACTAACATTTGAGAAGATGAATACTTTAATGAGACTGAGACCATGATATTCATAGTTTTCTTTTTATAGCAAAATACAGCTAGCTGCCATGCATTCCTGCCTGACGTTAATACAGTGAGGCCCAGCAGGTGAGTTCCTTGGTGTGCAGACTTCTGAGTGCTTCTCATGCTGAAATCATTAAAAGTTTGATGTATTTGGCATTAGCGTAAGTGGTAGCAGATGATTCACAGTGTGCTGCCTGCTTCTGGTGCAAATGATCATCAGCAAAGGAATGGTCCCTAAGGCCAGGCTGATGTTCACAGTGGATTTCCTAAACATTTCTGTGTCTGTAGGAGATCAGGAATAAACATCGCATCGCTGGTGAGTAAAGCACTACAGTGATTGCTCAGAAACCACAGGAAATCTGATGGTGATCAGGGAAGCTCTTTAACTTTTGACATTTTATTTTTAAAATCTTGGTGTCAGGAGGGTACAAGTGATACAAGCTGCTCATTGACAATTGAATTAGCCATCCATAAAGTTTCTTCTTTAAGAGATAAATGCCAGGAGTTGCCTATCTTGTTAGGATCTCATCATTTAGTGCCTAGGCACAGAGCAGGATGTGCTAGTGGGCTTGCCTGGGTGGAGCTTCAGACAGCAGCGTATCCCAGAGACAACAGGACTTCAGGTTGGGCATAGGAAACCACAGCCTGGAAACTGCAGAGGCATCCACTGACACAGCGCCTGCCCAGGTCCTAAGGAGTCCCAGCCGAACAAGCTGCCAGGCAAGCTGTCTTATCTCCTGCACCCTTGGAGACACATGTAGGTTTACACCCTTCTCTGCCTCCCGGCTCACTCCTGCTACCCGCCATGACTCACGCATCCCTTCACCATCTGGTGTCTGTGTCTCCAGCCCCTTTGCTTCAGTTCCTACCAGGGAGCACGCTGTGCTGCTGCTCTGCTCTGTCCGCAGCACCCAGGGGAACCATGCCCTCCTCCTGACATCAGGGCTCCTTTTCCCCTGTGTACTGCTCCTTGCCACCTTGTCTGCTCTGAAAGGCTGACTTCCATCATCCTCAGCAGCTCTGGCAGTCTACAGCTGTCCCTGCCTCACCTAACTTTCAGCATCCGCCCCCCTTGAGCCACAGGTGTATCTTTGCCCAGGTTTACCTAGCACACTGGGTCTCACTTGCATTGTAGTGGAGACCTGTTCCCATAGCCCAGCCCTGCTATGGGCTCCTTGAGGGGAGGACCTGCGTCTCTTGCCCTTGGCACTCTTAGCTCTCAGCCCCTAGCCTCCCAGCTAAGAACAGCCATCAAAAGAAATGGAAATACTTCCATGTCCTGCTTCCCTGAGAATACACCATGTGATGGAAGCTTCAGTGTGCAGAGAGGACAGAATCCACCTTGCCCATATTCTATTAATTGGCTGCCCCAAGCAAAGTAGGTTCCCTCTTTCATGGTACCTCTCTGGGTCCAAACCTGATCTCAAAGCATCTAACCTACAGAAAGGCTTAACCTTTTGGAAACATGGTGATAACAACCATAGAGTAACAAAAAAGACCGTCCCTGTATTTCCTTAAAAACAAAGAAATGCCTGTTTTGATGACATATTGTTGATGCACAGTAGGAGTAAAGTATAGTTAATATTATAGAGTTAACTTCTAAATTCATATTGCTAACGCCCAGGCATTTTCAATGGGTGTACTGTAAATCAGAAACCCAGTCAAAGCAGTGTTGCAGACACATCTAGTCATCTCAGATCCATATGGTGGAGAGTAACTCAAGACAGAATCTGCAAGAATATGTGTAGGCCTTGGCTTGGGTTTATGATGCTAAGTGTTAAGACTTCTGTGCATTTCCATTCAGCTTTGAACCAAAGTCACGAGCACTGAGATATGAGATCTGGGAGTGGGTTTATTGTCAGGATTAGTCACAGTCCTTTCATTTTAAATCATGCCACCCCATGGCATCATTCTGAGATGCTTTTCAAAGAACTTTCGGTACCCACTAATCGAGGAGGTAAAGTCCACATTGAAAATGACCATTCTGCTTGAGCCACGTGCTGTTTGAAATGATTAGAAGATTGCACTTTGAAAACTTTTTTATGGCCCACTCTACAACCGCCCTCTATCTTAAAATTGAGACAGAGTGATGTCTTTATTGCCACCCCCTCGGAAAAAGAAGTATATCGTCAGCATCTCATCCAGCATTGAAAGCCACTTTTTATTACGCGGTAGTGCAAAATACATTATCTCATGAACATCCCAGTCCTCTGGGCCTGTCATGCCAACTTCTGGTCCACTCAGCCCCTGTATGCTGAGTGGCAGTGATGAGAAGGGATGTCTGTGTAGGGTGCAGCATGGTGTCTGTGCCAGTCTGTCTGGGTGCTGAGGCTGAGCCCTGGATCGCAGAGCTCAAGTTTCTCAGAATAGTGTGTCCCATGGGCCTGACTGCAGGACTGGGTATCAAGAGAACATTTTGCTTAAACCTCGGTTTTGCTGGGTTGCTGCCAGTAAGAAGAACATTTATCAGAAATTATGCTTTATTCTTTATAACTTTGAAAGACTTTTACTGGAATCTGCCAAGTAAAAAATATGTCATTAGGCTACCAGATCTTGCTTTGACAATGAAGATTATCTTCTTTTAAGCCATTTCGCTTTATGGGCAGGGAGAGTGATGATGTCCTTTTTATTTGCATCTTGATTACATTATTCAATGTGAAGTGTCTGCTGCAGACGTTTTGCTATGCTGGTCATCTATGGCTCCCTCTGTCCTCACATTTGTCATTCTGTCCTGTCCTTCCTAAAGCATGCCTGACATTGGGCAACATTTTAATCAGGACTGGTACAGTGGATTGGAGAGGCTGTGTTGGATTTTAGGAGCTTGAGTGCTGAGGCAGAAGGCCCTGGACTTGTATCTCTGTCTCCTGCCATTCAGCTTGCTGTGTGGTGTGAAGCACTGAAGCATCGGAGCCTCCTGTTCTCACCTCACCCTGTGGCAGTGCTGTGAGGACAGTGGGGCCAGCGTGTGGAGGGCACTTTGCAAAGGACTGGAGCCCTGGGAGCTGCTCGGCTCATGATGGTTTAGTGCTTTATAGTAATCGCTTCAGTGGAAAGTGATTTATGCCTTGTTGCATCCACTGTTCTAAAACTTTTGTAGAAGATTACCTAAAGAAATTCTTGGGGCTACTTTTCCATTTCTTCTGAAAAAGAGTGAAAATGTTACATGTGCTCATTCTATGATGAGAATAATAGTTTCACTAATATTTCTGTGATGCCTCCCTAGATTTTGGGATTGAAAGCAGATCCAACCTGTCTCTCCAAACACTAAATTCATTGCTAGGAAATAATTTCTCTTTTTGAGGTAAAGGTGATTTGTACTAATTTTTTGGAACTGACAGGAACCTCTGGCTATAGAACTGAGGGGGAGATATAACATCAAAAGAAATGCTTTCATAGCATAGTGGACACAGCTATACGGAGAAGTGAAAGTGGCCCAGAATCAGGGCCGGATGCAGCTCCTTAAATCTGCATTTTGTTTTCGAGTTAGATCTCATGTGCTCAGTGTCATTCCTGATGGAGTCACACTGGCTACTTTGTGAGGATGCTGGGCTTCTGTGAAGCGCCTTGGTAATGCCACGGTCCTTTGCTGGTCCCACGGTATTTGGCCCATTTCCACGCACAACAGACTGTTCTTTACTGACTTGCCTGGGTTTCAGACGTTCTCAGCTTTGCCCTAGTTTCTGATCCATTCCTGTAATTGCCCACCTGCTGTGAGAGAGGCCAATACTGACACCTAAGTGGCCAGTAGAGTTTGGGGGAAATAGGATTTAAAGAGAAGTAAGGTGCCACTCGCATCCCAGCTAACACAGTAGTGAGCAGGGCACTAGTGCCAGGTAATGACTTCCTCCTCACAAAGTCCTTGTGGGCAACAAAATGATGCTATCCAGAGTTTATTTTCTTTTTGCATTTGTCTTAACTCCTGTCCTTTCTCTCTGCTTTTCTTGTGCATGAAGATAGCAGAGATTGTTTTAAATACGGTCTTTAGTCCAGAGCTGCAGGCTATGTGCATTTTCTTCTTGCCCATGAAGGAGAGAGACCTTTGTGTCACTGCTCCCATCTAGGCAGCCTGGATCTTGGTCCCTGTGGAGCTTCACAAAGCAGAGCGCCCCAGGGGACCTCAAAGCACAGCCAGGTGGATACAGAGTCCTGGGCCTGTTAGCTCACTGCCTGGATGGGGTATCTGTTTTAAAAGATAGCCAGAAATAAATCGAGAGTTGTTTATATGGCAGCAACATTTATTTACACAGGTACAAGGTGGGAACTTGAGAGCATTGTTCCAGAGTCTGATTTGAATCACTTGTTTGCTGTTAGAAGAAACTACAGGGCAGATAACATCTGGATTAGTCTTCTCTCTAAGCATCTATCTGGGTTTGTTTCCCTTAGACTTGGAGTCTTGGTTTCTGCTGTATGGGTCACAGACTCCACTCAAGGCTTCGTATACTCACACATTTAGAGACACAACGGTAATAAGTGCCGGTGAGAAAGGTGGTTTCTCGTTATTGCGATGGTAGCACAATGAGAGGCTGGTCACCAGGAAGTGCTAAAGACAGGAAGTAATGCTTTTTCAAAAAAGGTATTCATATTTTAATAAGTTTGAAAGTGTGTGTGTGTGTGTGTGTGTGTGTGTGTGTGTGTACACAAGATCTTTCAAGCTGCATCATGCATATATATGTGTATATATATTCTGATGGTAAGTTATTTATTTCCTAGGAGACAGTAAATTTTCAGGGTAACATCTGCCTTAAAGTTCCCATTTGAGGAAGTAAAGCAAATATTATAATAAGGGCCTTTGGACCTGAAAGTAAAAGAAGAATTGCTGCTTGTTTCAAAGTAATAAAATAATAACTTTGAAACTGTTTAGGAATAGTTTAGAACTCATAAAAGTAGTTAGAAAATGAAACATACAAAAGAGAAGCTGTTTAGAAGGTAGACATAAAACAATTACTGCTAATTTGTCAAATTTCAAGACTTGTTTGCTGTTTTCATAGTTCTGGTTATTGTCAGAGTGGTATCTTTTGTTTTAACAAGGGTAATTAGTGAATCCTTACTGTATATGCACGTTGTTGCCAAAAAGTTATAACCTACATATATTATCGATATAAAGACAAACCATTCAGATGAAAGTTTTAAATTGAGCATGTGTGGAGCCCAGATCTGGGTTTCTCATGAACATCTCCAGCAGGAGGAGCCACCTGGTTATGCAGGTCCCATGTGCTTCTATATTCTGTTCTTCCTGCTTTCTCTGTTTTAAGTACTGCACTGTGTGTGAAAAAGCACTTTTCAAGCTGCAAACACTGTTTGCAAATCAGTTGAACAAAAATGTTTCAACGGCAAGGATTTTTACTTAAAGCTAAACATCAGTAATACCTTCAGTTGCAATACAAAGATACAGCATTTCAGCAGTAAAAGAAAGGGAACAAAGGCGTCTTGGAGAAAGGGTGATTCCAGGACAGGGCAGGAGAGACACAGCATGAGGCCAGAACATCCTGCACTGCCTGTGGGATGCAGGGTAAGGGAGATAGAACCAAGAAGTCCCCACGATCATGCCTGGGAATAGGCAAGGAACGAGGAAGAAGTGATAGAGTTGTGTTATAACCAATGAATAAAGGGCCATTAACCCAGAGAAATAGCCAAATAAGTGGAGGGCTAGGTCTCTGTTAGTAAAATTCCACTGAATAAGTGATGAGGGAAAGAAAGGGAAGGAAGGGAGGGGAAAAGAGGGGAGGGAAAGGATTCAGGATCGAAAACAGGGCCTTTCCAGGGAGCGACATCCCCAGCCCCTTTTAATTTTAATTTTAATTTTTTAATTTAATTGATTTTATTGGTACATTTTATAGAAACATTATGATCACATTCAGCACTGAGAATTTGTGCCTGTACAGGACCTATCTTGATTCTCATTTTTTCCTATTCCCCCGCTCTCCCTTTTGGTTTTTATTTTATTTCTTTATTTTACTGCCTGACTGTGTGCCTGTCGCTCTCTCAGCACCTCTGTCTTATTCTCTGCTGTATTTTGTAGTTGCGGATGGTAGAAGCTTCATCCCCACACACTTCCACCTGCTTAGGCAGCTGAGTGCCATGTTTGCTTTGGTGTTGGGGTGTTGGTAGTCAAGAGTGTTTCCACACCACTCCTCAGTTTGGGTTTGTCACTGTGTCTCTGGCCGAACACTTTAGAGGTGATGTTGTATCCTCTCGGTGCATCCCATCTGGAGATACGGCAGTGATGTGCGTTTCACAGAGGTTCATTTTGATCCCTGCAGCTGTTTTGTGGTTTCTCTATGGTGTAATCACTGGTTTTTCCTTTGCAGCTAATAATCTGTGGGAAGATACCTTAGGATCAGATGAATATTCTCTTCCTTATCAAACTTTGTTCCCCACATTGAGCATGTCTGCATTCTTGCTCAAGCTCCAACTTCCCGCCTTGTCTGTGTCTGCCATTTAGAAGTCCTTTGGAAGGAGAACCTTCTCTGTCTGTCAAGTTGCTTTCCCATTGCTGGGACGCAATGCTTGACACCATCAACTGAGGAAGGAAAGGTTTATTTTGGCTCACGTTTCAGTCTGGACTCACTGGCAGGAGGGCATGCAGAGGGGCATGGCACAGGAAAGCTGCTCATGGCATGGTGGGCAGGAAGCAGAGAGAAGGGAGGTGCACCTCGCAGACCACATTACGGTGACTGCCTCGTCCAGCCAGATCCTCCCTCCTGATGGCAAGCGCTCAGTCAGCTCAGACCCCTTCCACAAGTACATGAGGCTTTTAGGGGACTGCTAGATACAAGCTATAATTCTGTCTTAAGTGTCCATCTGTCCATTTTTAAAAATTGTATGATTGGTGGATTCTATTTGGTTCCTTACTGAATTTACTTAACGGAATATTTTTAAATTTGAAGGGTAGACAACTAATTCAGGCTCTGACCCCCTCACTTTTTTATCTCTTTCTCTATTCTTATAATTCCTACAATTTGGTTTTTGTATTTTTCTTCATAAGAGATCCTCATCAGTGGCTTTTCTGAGCCATCTGCCCGACCTTACTTTGTCTCTCACGTCCGTCCGACGGAGGTGCTAACGGGGTGCAGACAGCTCTGGTCAAAGAGCAGAGGTGGAAGCTGTGGAGTGGTGACTGCTGAAGGGTACGGGACGCTGTGGGTTTTCCCCACTGCACACTCAGGGCTCTGTGTGCCCACGGGAGCTTGTGGCTGCCAGCAGTGCTGATGAGGCTGATGCCTGTCCCCAAGTAGGGCATGGTGCAGGGGATATCTGCTTTAGCTCCTCCACAGTCCAAATGGGCTGGTGCCACTGTCATGGCACTGTGAGCACTGCACTGCAGCTACACTCGGGTCACCGGGACCTGGTCACATGATCCCCCCCATACCAACTGCCTCTTCTTTTACAAAGATCAAACCTCACCGTGGAGTTTCAAACAGTGATTGTAAGGAGCAGCAGCTAAACTTTAAGGTGTAAACCTTCCAGTTGACTCTTTAAGGTTCAGTTTTTCTGTGGAACTCTGACCCTTGCTTCTCCTCAGCCTCGTGTCTGTGGTGTGCCGCCCCCTTGTGTCTGTACTGTACTGAACCCGTGCAGGCACTTTCCTAAGCATGCACACATGTG
This sequence comes from Petromus typicus, assembly GCA_004026965.1. Classification (NCBI taxonomy): domain Eukaryota; kingdom Metazoa; phylum Chordata; class Mammalia; order Rodentia; family Petromuridae; genus Petromus; species Petromus typicus. Next base: position 4,709 of record PVIR01003642.1, on the reverse strand, counting down.
ATATTTGTCCTTACAGCCACCAGGTAAGGCAGCGACACCCCTGGTGCCAGGTGCCCTCCAAAGACTGAAACAAAGCTTCACAGGCTTGCTCAGCACCCCGGTCTGCTGCTGCTGCTGTAAAAGGGCCTGGCAGCCCAGACAGGGAGATGTCTGCTGTGGCTTAGTTTCCCCTGCTGCATTTTGTGACAGAACCAGAAATCACTTGTGACAGTGTAGGTTATCCTGCTGTGTTCTGGCATAGAAAAGAATAGTGTATGAGCTACATTAGATGTCATAGAGAAATTATATATATAGTTATTATATATTATAATCGATTATTATATCATATATAATTATATTATATATTTATATATTTATATTATATAATTATATATGGTTATATATTATATTATATATAATTATGTAATTTATTAACATCATATATAATTATATATGTATGTGTAATTATATATGGTTATATATTATATTATATATTGTTATATTATATATTAATATAATATTATATATATATATATTTGGCATGTATGTGTGTGTAAATGTGGGTTTTTAAAAAGGGAATTGAAAGACTTTTAAAACAGTTTGAAAGCTTGAAAATATATTTCAGACTATCTTCTTTGGCAGTTAATTATTTTCCAATTTAAAATATGCACACATTAATGCCCCAGCATGTCTTGAAGGTAAAGCTTGGGCTTGTTGATTAGTCTGTGTTTCAAACCCAATCTCTGTTCACAGTGGGGTGCTTACCTGGCTCCTGCCATTGCACAGCCTGATCTGGCGGCAGCAGGGCTGATGATAGGGTGATTAATGCTCTGAGCCCCACGTCTTCAGGCTGGTAAATATTTATGTTTGTGAAGAATGAGTTGATTTAAAACACAGATGTTCCAACCTCCCCCAGGGAGGAAAGACAGAGAAGACTCCGATGCTGCAACCTCTGCTGACCAGGCAGTGCTTCTGGTCTCTTGTAGGGGAGAGAGCGGATACTGTTGGTATCCAAAGCAGCTCCTCAGGAAACCCAGAGCCATAAAGACTGTGCTCTTGTTAAGCAGGCTGGGAGCTTGGCCTGGCCTGTCTTTGCCCTCCCTGGATGTTTGTTTTCACTGTGTATTTGGGTAGAGCCTTCACATAGGTGGTTACATTTCCCATAGAACCTGGCTGGAATAAGGATGGGCACCATTGCCACCACTATCTACTAGAAAACCAAGGCTCGGGGTTGTGAGCGATTTGCCCGGGTTGTAGAGTAGTGGTGAGGTGAAGATGGGAGAGGAGCTGGCTGGACTGCATGCTCCATGTTTGCCTCCTCTACCAGGCACTACAGCCTCAGGACCCCAGCAATCACAGTGATTTGCAGCTGTTTCTGCAGGAGAGCACAGTGATGTCAGGATGGCTTCTTCCTGTTACAGGACATCTGCTGCTCAGGCCTGTGGGGAGGACATTCGCCCTCCTCTGCAGTTGCTCTTATTTTGGTGCACAGCTCTGCTAAATGATATTTCGAGAGAATTTTTATTAGTACATGTTTGCAATACATCATGAATATGTTGCTCAGAGGGAGTTGATTGAAGCCTTGCTTTTACAAGTTCTGGGAGATAAACCAGAAATCACTTAAGAAGGTGAGCAGGAGCCACTTACCTTGCACAACCTGTCCCACAGTCTGCACCAAGTGTAGCAAGGCTGCAGGTAGGGACTCACATCGTGTCACCTTTGGGAAGGGCTGTCCCTACTCTGTTTTGAGATTCTCAAGCCCTTGAGATCTATCCCACATCAGTGTGTGAGCATTCATACTTCCTGTATCTCTGCACCATGGAAAATGGTGCATTGTGGTCTCATCTGGACACAAAATATACATACATAACAAAGGAAATACACGTGCCTCAAGAGTAGTGCCATGCATCAGAGCCTGCAGAAAGGGTTCACTGAGAGTCCTGGAGCAAGGGGTCCCCCAAGCCCAAAGGCAGAATTCCATGTGACCTTGGGCTGCACCTCCGAAGGCTGCTTTCCTGCTTTCAACAAGGCTGGCTGTTGGTCCACATCCGGAAGTCTAACACTTGCCCCTTCACCCTAAATCCTGACAGCTTGAAAGTCTTAATATGGAGGATTCTTCTTTGAAATCCTTAGTAAAAGTGGGATATCTTTGAGAATTGTTCTTCCGAGACTTGGAGCGTATCTTGTCCTCAGGGGTCCCCAGCCTGGCCCCTTCATCCTCTTAAACAGTTCATTATGTGCTAAAAAGGATCTAGGACAAAGGACCCCATTCCGCTGGGAAAGGAAGAGCACAGTGCGCCTGTCTTTGTTTCCTGGTGTTGCCAAGTCTGAGGGTCCTGAGCCATTGACCATCTGCAGAGGGCCTTGCTGATTCATGTCATGGAGACAGAGATTTATTTTCTGAATTGTTAAATTTTGAAAATTGTACTCAAGTGTACTTCTATATCCGTTTGAAGAGTTGCCCCAGTGTAGATGACAACCCTGTCTTGAAGCACTGGGTTAGTTTTCCATCAGTTTGCACCTTCAACATGAAACATTTCAGCAGTGGTTGAGACATTACTGGTCACCTAATGGGATGAAGACAAGCCAAAAATGAGATGACCTGGACAGGAGCCAGACTGCAGAGTCCTGAGTGCTGCTGAGCTGCCCAGTGCCCTCTTGATAGTGAGAAAAGTGTACTGTAAATGTCAGCCAAGCTTTTCAATACAGATTAGAGCATTACCCAGTTTCCTCCACCTCTGTAAATCTTAGGCAAATGTCAGCCTGAAAACCTAAAACTAGACAGTTTATGGTCAGCTGGAGGAATTTGATTCATTCAGGACAGAACAACCCAAAGAGGAATCGATAGTGTTTGTTTCATAGAAGACACAATCTTAAGCACATTTACATGTCCATCCTAACTGGGACATCACAAATGCAGCAGAAAGTTTTCATTAGCATCTGTTTTTAAACTATTTAAGATAATAAAAATAACAGTAACATACAAAAGGATAGTTTTTTTTATGTCTGGCACATCCTTCTGAGATTTAAAAATCCTACAAGGTGGGGATGGCCCGCGGCTTCCCTTGGTTAGGGACTCACCTGACACCTCCCAGCTGACCTGCAGCCCAGGAGTCTGGGCACAACTTGGCACTCTTGATCTCCGCATTGCACAGCTTTCAGTTATGCAGCTCAGTCTACCCAGGTGATTGTGACTAGTTGTTGACAGGTCCCATGGACAATCACTTGAGAACAGAGAAGTCATGAAAGCTGGGTGTGGTGCATAAGCCTGTTATTCCAGCTCTTGGGAAGCTGGGGCAGGAGGACCATGAAACCACACTGGACTGCATAGTGTAATCCTACCTTAAAACACCAACAAAACAAAACGTGAACAAACAAAAATCTAGCTAATCGTGAGGCATTGTTTAGTAGACACTGAAAGAAATTGACTTTTTAAAGATGTAAGTTCATGGAAACTGAGTAGATATGGAGTTGGGCAGCAGTTGATAAGTAAGGTTGCTTACATGTGGGTAAAGTGACTGCTCTACCTCATGTGCCCAGACAAGACTTTGTTTTTCTCTTTGAGATGATGGCTACTCCTGCACTGCTCATAAGACGTCAGAGAAGACATGAGAGGATTTTGCAAGCGACTGGGCCAGCAAGTGTCCTGGGGGGTTGTTAAGGGACAATTTCATTGTAGAGAAAACTCTTAACGATCAGACCAGCAAATAGGAAGTGTTCATATGTTTCCTCCAGAAACGGGAAAGGGACACAACAAATATCATTCTAGTCTGAACATATGTACAGGGAGAGGCACCCAGCTGGGATGCTAAAATTATTTTGGACCTTTTATTTTGTATGCTGACAGTTTCCACAAGGATCACTGAGACCTGCAATTCAGTGACTTGGAGAGTGAGAGGTTTAATCCGTCTGTACTGCAGACCATATTGTTCTGGACACCAAACCATGCTGTATAACTGACTAGCCATTGGTCATGGTCTGCAGAGAGTGCCTGCCATCATGCATTTACTGAGAGAGAGAGAGAAAGAGAGAGAGAGAGATTGACTTAGTTTTCAGGTGACAATTTTGAGCCAAGACATCGTACTTTTTATGGAAAAAGACAATAAACTTTTATTAGTTTAAGCAGTAAGTAGGTTTTCTAGTAGAATTAAATCATAGAATGAGTTCCGCTCTCTGGCAAAATGGAAATTCACTATATATCTGGAGTCCTTATATCTATAAAGATGGCCACGACTTGTTGATCCTGTTTTCTTGTACATAAAAAGTCATTTTACCTCCACCATGACTTATTCCTATAAAAACAGAGGCTTGCTTTATGGCCTGTCTCACTGTATCTGTGCTTGATAAGTGGACGTCAAATAATGTGGTTGTCCAGGAGGTCACAATTTTGACCAGAGATGCTGGCTGCCTTGCTTACCTGGGACCTAGCTGAAAGTGACTGGTTGTGTTTTTGGACAGGTTAGAAGTATTGTCTCCAGGTTTATCTTGGAGTTGGTGGCAGAAGCCCTTCCTGGCTCCAGAGTGATGACAGCCACTGACATTTATATGACATCCTAACTTTCCCAAATCGTTTATGTGATCTCATTTTGTCTTTACAGGGTTTTTGAAGTAAAAACTGTATGATATATGTTGGTTTTATTTTCTCCTCACATAAACTTAGGCACACATAGATACCATAGTAATCTCCTCTCAGTTTAGCAGATCAGTGTACTCTGTCTCTCTCTTTCTTT
>PVIR01003641.1:0-86530 GCA_004026965.1 Petromus typicus | reverse complement strand
GAAGCCGGCCTGTGGTAGCGATTATTGGTCCTGAGTTTGGCGAGTGCTGAATTTCGGGGCGTGTCTTGCTCCTGTGTGTACCGGGGATGAAGGCTGCCCAGGTTCCTGGCGCATGGCCTCTGCTCCCGGGTCGCCTCGCATGCAGCAGGTGTTCAGGGACGTTTCTCAGTGTGAGGCGAGGCCCAGCGGAGGGACAAGACTGGAATCCAGTCGCCCCGTCTGTCAGCCAAAGAGCATGGGCGGGATTTCTCTTCCCTGGGTCTCTCAGCTGGACACAGGGTGGTCTCAGTCCCTCAGAGAGCTTTAGGGATTAAGCCCAAATCACGCAGGAGAGACCTCATGGTGTGAATTCATTAAACGTTTGTTTTCCTTATTTCCTTAGCAGGAAAGAGATCTGTGGCCTTGTGCCAGGTGGATATAGTGAAAGTTTTCTTCATTTTTATCCATTTCAGGATACTAGACATGGACTGCTTGGAAATGGAATATAGTAAGTGATAAGACAGATAAAAAGAGGGCAGGAAGATCAGAGTGGACTGGGAGGTTTGTGAGTGAGGGAACCTCCAAAAGGCAGAGGTGCCCTTTGTGCAGCTTCCACCGGAGGCCACGGACTCTGCCGCCTCCTGCGGGCATCGCCTGCAGCCCATCCTGCCGCCGACCCACGCGAGACAGCACCTCTGACAGGGCAGCGGCCCTCGGTCTGCTTCACAAGGGCAGCGCAGGAAGACGAGGTCACTTGTCAAGACCATGTAAGTAAGAAGCACTGGCAGCAATACCACATATTTACGGTACACTGACCCCACTAGTGGTCGAGCGCGATGCTTTAGGTGGACTTAAACTCAGGCACAGATCCTTATCATCACCTTGGATATTTCTCCTCAAAACCCCCAGCATCCTCTGACTTCAAATGGTTAAATATGGCACATCTGCAGATGAGGATATTAATGACACTGAACCTCAGGAACATTTTTTTTAGAAATTAAAGACACCCCTAAGAACAGTCCCCTAACTGTAGCAACCTGCTACATTAATGCTGAAAAACTCATTTACAATTCAGCTATTAAATGACAAACCATTACCACCATTTTTATTGCTTTATATTCCCCTAACAAATTTATTATGTAATTACCCAGCATAGCAACACCATTTTAGGATGTAAAGTTGAAGTAAAGTCTCTGTTTTGAAAAGGTTCCTATTATATGTTTTCAATATCTGGCCTATAGGGAAAACCTGACACTGAGAACTGAGTTTTCTCCTTTGTTCTCCAGGACGTAATAAACGGGTGTAGGGCCTCGTTTCACAAGTCTCTCTCTCCTTTGCCCTCCGCTGTGTGTTAGAATGAAAGGAAAGCCAGACCCAGTGTTTCTCCACCTTCGTCTTGGCCACTTATTAGCTGAAATACTTCAGCGCACGGCGCAGGGTGGTGGGGTTTTGTGAGTGGGGAGTATGAACACGGCTGCCGGTTCCAGCCGCCCAGGGAGTCGGGGCCAGGTTTAAACAGAAGCGTGTCAGTGAGAGAGTGAGGATCCATGGTAGCAGGAGCAATGCTTCCCTGATGCCTCATTGACTGCGAGAGTCAGAGAAACCTCCCAGACGAGGCTGGGAGGAGAGGGCCCGGCTAACACGAAGGCGGGGGACAATGTGGGGGACAATGCTCAGAGGAGAAGAGGGTTCACACGGGTGCTTCTTTTGCTAAGCAGAAAAAAATGGACGTGTTACTAAGGGAAAGGCCAGAGGAGGATTCTGGAGATGTCCCTGTGAAGGCTGGCTTTTGCTACGCTGTGGATAATGAGCCGGGGACCCGAAGGAAAAGGAGGTCTTTTATGAGTAAATGCAGTCATTTGTAATATTTCGGAGCTGGCTTTGTCCCTGGAGCTGACGAGGAAGACACCCTGGGGAGAGCTGCCTTCCAAACCCACAGCTTTTCAAGCCCAGGAAAGAAAAGCAGGCGCCTCTCGGCAGGACACACACCCCCTTTGGAAGATGGGTCTCCGTTGTCTGACCGGAATGAACCTGAGCCTCTTTGCAAGTCTTGTTGTGAACAGAAAGAAGACAGTCTGCGGTGTGACTTGCTCTTCATTTTCATTTCTCCCCAAAACCCAGAGGGTCAAACCTGGCTAACAACATGTCCCTGAGCGGCAGAGGGGCTGCTGGCAGTGGCTCCCACCAGCTTTGTGACTCTGGGATGAGGCCTGTGAGATTAGGGGGTCGGAGCTGACAGCTGTGGCTTTGCTGAGTCAGACCATTCACCGCAAGTCCAATGTCCAGAATCCACTGTGCAGCCTAAGTCAGCGGTTCTCAGATGAGTGTCCCCGAAGCCACCCCAGGGACATTTGTGGTTGTCCCGGCCCGTGAGAAGTGCTTTGGCTCCCGGCATCCCATGTGTAGGGCCGGGGAGGCTGCTGGCTATCCCACAATGCCTCATACAGCCTCCCCATCAGCCCTGAAAGTCAGTAGTGCTGGATTGAGAAACCCTAACCCTGAGCCATCAGTTGGACAGAAATGCAGTGTCCCTCCATGCCAGCACACGGCCACAGGAGACGTCCCAGAGAAAAGTTGTCCAAGGAGAAAGACAACTAGGAGTCCTGTAGGGTCTGAGGTGAGCACTTGACATCCACATGCATTTATACCAACAGAGGAAAAAGCAGAGGCCCCCCAGAGGAGAATTCCATCCTGGCCTTCCTTGCCACCCCCTGAGAAATTCCTCCGCCGCCTCCTCCAGCTGCCCACTATGCATGGAGGATAAATAAATAGTTGTATTTCAGCCTTTAGAATTCCAGGGTGCAGAAGAATGCATTTATTTATGCCTAAATGCAGCTTTTCACCTAGAACATCATGAGTTCTGCTTCAGGAGCCTGAGTGAAATCAGCTTCCCCCAGTTTGGCTTGGAGACAGTCGTTGCTAAAGCTGCTGGTTTCTACTCCCTGCTTTCCAAGACCTGACTCTGGGAATCATTTACATTTATCCGAAATATCAAATACACTTACAATGACATCATCACTCAGTCCCCAGCCTGACATGGCTGTGTAAGCACCTACCAGCTTTGAAAATAAAAATCTACATTTTTAAGGATATGTTGTCAGTTAGTCTAATATATTCCAGGGCATGGATTTCTCGCCAAAATAATTCTGCCATGTGAATGATAAATGTGTTGCGATTACTCCTTTGGCTTTTGTGAGAGCATACAGTAGGGGTAGTGTCTTGAAAGCGACACACAGACTTCTGGAGCACAGTGCCGCTTTGTTTCATTCCGCCATATTTAGAATTTGTTCCCTAAATTCTCTCCCCCAACTTTTACTAGTTTCTATCTCTGAAATGCTGAGTGCTGCCAGTGGACGGCTGTGCTCAGCTCATAAGTTCTTCTTAGCTCCCAGCAGTGTCGCTCCTAGTTAAGCCCAGAAGAATGTAATGAACTGTCGTGTCTCTCCTGGTTAAAGGTTGCTGTAGCTCAGACTTTAAGCAACCTCATCTTTCAGATTGGCTTGACAAATGGAAAAATCTTGAGTTCCAGATGTCTGCTATTTTGGGCTTCTACCAGAGCAAGTGGGGCTAAGATCACGTGCACCAAGGTTACCAGAATCCCTCCAAAGAGCCCTGAAGCATGCAGGCACGGAGTGTTTGATTAAAGTCGTTAACAATCAAGTCCTTGAGCGTCGGCCAAGAGTATAGAATTGAGCACGACCACCAAAGGCAGGTCATATTGTCACATGTGTTGACCTCCAAAGAGACCTCTGGGTCTAGTTAAGTCACCGTCTACATCTAAGAAGCCTCTGCAGATGTCAAAAGTGGACAGGAGTGTGCTCTTCTAGTGGAAGGCCGTCCGATTTCCCTCCCTTCGCATCTCCCAGTTGCTTCCAGCTCTGTTGGGTCCACACACGAGGCACATCTTGCCCAGTTGGTTCCAGCTCTGTTGGGTCCGCACACGAGCCACATCTTGCCCAGTTGGTTCCAGCTCTGTTGGGTCCGCACACGAGCCACATCTTGCCCAGTTGCTTCCAGCTCTGTTGGGTCCACACACGAGGCACATCTTGCCCAGTTGGTTCCAGCTCTGTTGGGTCCGCACACGAGCCACATCTTGCCCAGTTGGTTCCAGCTCTGTTGGGTCCACACACGAGGCACATCTTGAGTCAATCTGCCCAGCCTCCCATTAGCTCCTGTCTGACTGTCTGCAGTATACTTCTCCTGCTTCTCCTTTTGTGCCCCCATGGTCTGTTTTCCACACATCAGCCAGATAATCTTTCAAAAACACAAATCATTTCATAGCATTTCCTGCTTAAAGTCCTTTGCTGACATTTTTCTGTTCTTATACTCGATTCTTGAGGGTTCACTGTATGACTTTGCCAGATTTAGTGTCTAAAAATATAGGATGTATAGATAAACAATGGGATACTTTTAAAAGTAAAGTATCAGTATGTCCTATGCATAGTTTGGAGATGCTTATACTCAAAAGACGGTTGTGGTTACCCAACATTCAGTGTGACTGGGATCCTGTGCTTTATTTGGCAGCCCCTCCTTGGAAGGCTGTGGCTTGGCACCTGCTTATCTTCTAACTTCCTCTCACACTCAGCCTCCGCAACACCAGCCCCAGAACCCCAGCCCTTTCCGACTCCTGAGCCTTTGTACTGGTGACTCCTTGCCTGGATTGCTCCTTTAGCTCTTTGTCCGGCCCGCTCTTTCTCATTCCTCAAGTCTCAGCTTGAGCGTCTCCCTATCACAAGGCTTTTCTTGATCACCGTGGCCCAGTGGGACCCTGGCCCCATTCCTCCCAGCTCTGTATCGCATCACTGTCTTTTATTTTCTTTGTAAAGTGAGTCTCTATTCCATCTTTGTTTGCTTACTTGCTGCGGTCTGCTCTTCCAGGGGAAGGAGAACAGGGCTGCATCTCTCGTTACTGCTGTGTCTCCAGGGACTGACACAGGTCTGGTACATGAAGGACGTTCGGGGAATAACTTGTGGGTGACCGAATTTGTTGCTTCTTCCTTGAATAAAGCCTAGTCTCTTCCCCATGGCTCATGGGCTCCTCGTCCCACTTTAAGGCCCTCCAGATAGGCCTTTCCCAGAGCGCGGAAGGGCCTTGCTCGTGTAACATTCAGCAGTTTCACCCATGTGGTGAGCTGGGTCACTCCCCCACTCGTCATGAAGGTGCCCTGCAGCTTGGTGGAAAGACCTCAAACCCGGGCAGTAGAAAGAGCTGAATTCGAGTCCCAGCTTTGGCTTAAGTGAAAGCACTTTCTCCCTGGGCTTCTATTTCCAAATAGATAGATTCATTCACAGTAGACGTCAGATCGTTCACCTGAAGGAACGTAGTATCCGGTGAAATGGAAGGATACGTGGCCGCAGCAGCGCAGGGCTTGGCACGTGGCGGCTTCACCCAGCAGCAGCTGAGTGTGTCCATGGTGTAGAGCTGTGCAGGATTCCTCTGCGGTTCACTGTGTCTCTGAGGCTGTTTAAACCCCTCACACACTGCCGTTAACTCCCTGCTAACACTGTGTGCCTCTCCTTTCTCACTGCCTTGGTAATCTCGTCTCTGATCTTGCACCAAATTTCCAGCGAGCCCTCTGTTCTGTTTGTCCTCGGTGCGGTCTGCTTTCTCACAAGACTGGACAGGCAGAGGTTGAGCCTGGAAAGGCTCTTTGTAGTCTCCCGCTTGCACCAAGATGGGACCTGTTCCTGTCTGATCGGGTTCTGCTCCTTAAATATCCTCCAGGCTGGCTGTGCTACAGATGTTGCTGTTACCATGGTAACTATTATGACTGAGATATTCTTACACTATGCAGGGAGAATGGCAGAGGTTCAAAGAGCAGACATAATTACTCTTATAGTGGCCTTTACGTGGTCTCCATAAAGGTGGGATGTGGCATGCCAGACACTTGGGCCCGTTAGTCCCTCCTTTGATGGCAACAGTGGACATATATAGGTTTACTGGCAAGAGGGGAGAACTCTTGGAACCAGGCGTTTTACTAGGCTCCTGCTCTGGTGTGGTCACAAGTCATTATCCATCTAGTAGAGGATTTTCTTTTGAACTTTGGAATTGTTTCAATGAAGTCTTCAGGCACATGTGCAGTTTATTTTCTGTTTTTAACTTCAGTACGCAATCCTGAAGCATGCTTAGGAGTTCTCATCTTTTCCCTGAGAGGTACAGGAAGTTTTCACCCTTGAATCCAGAATGACTTTAATAACTCACTTGTAACTAGCAAAATACCATGGGAGTGCAGGTGTTGCTGACTTTGAGTCTGGGTGTGAGAGGTTTTACTTGTTGTTTGGGGACTGTTGTGTAAGTGTGATTACCACAGGCCACCATGCTGTGGGGAAGCCCGAGGCACCCGGAGAGACCAGCGGAGGTGCTCCAGCTGGCAGCTCTGCGTGAGGTCCCAGCCAGCGTTAGCCATCAGGCCCGGGGGGCTCAGGGGTATCCCACCTGCATTCACAAAATGGCTCAGTTAGGAATCGCCCCAAACCTTGCATTTTCCCAGCTGAGGTCCTAGACAGTACAAAGCAGAGACAAGCTATTCTCTGTGTCTTGTCTGACCCATAGCATCCAGGAACACAATGTGAAGGTCTTTTTAAGCCACTAGATATGGGGTGATTTGTCATACAGCAGTAGTAATTGGGACAAGTGGGTCATCTCCCCTTGACTGACTCAAGGGCACCTGGAACATATCAAACGTATTCAAGATGACATCCATGACTGTCTCTCCTGGCCCTTGATTTGGTCTTTTCTATGTTTTGTAAAAATCTCCATCGACCAGGATAATACAAGCCATGAATGGAATGCCTTCTCTCTCATCTCTCCACACCCAGGCCAACACATGGGCGACAAGATCCTCCTGCTCATGGAGGGAACTGTCAGCTGCTCCCTGCTCACCCTGGAGCGCACTGTGGTAGTGGGTAGGTGGGGTTAGAAGGCACAGGTTCCGAAGGAGATGGATTTTCATTTTAACCTCAGCTCTCTCAGCTAACTTGGACAGGCCGTTTTGCCCTCTGAGCCTCACTTTCTGTACAGACAAGAGTAGGAGCATAACAGTGGCCCGTGGCTTTGTTGGGAGAGTCAGAAAGACAAGCCAAGGCGAAAGCTCGAAGTTGCAGCTGGAAGGCAGCGGACACTCAGCACACAGGAGCTGTGAGTTCCTATCTGCATGTTACTGAGCACGTCTGACGGGAACGTGGAAGAGGGTGGCCTCAAGCCATCCCCTTGCCTGCACATAGGCCTCATCCAGGGGCGGGACTGCCTTCACGGGGCCCGCGGGCACCACCACCCTCCCTACGCCAGTTTCCAGACAGGTGGCACCTCTCGGTGTCGGCAGCCCCGGTCATCCCATCTCCTGGACACAAGTCACCTCTAGATGTTTTATCTTTTCAGGGAGGCCCCGCCGAAACCAAGGCCATCTCTTCTTCTCGCCCTACTCGCTCAATTCTGGATCTGTAGACTCACCTCTGAGATGAATACAAAGGTTCTTTTAGCCATGAAGACGAGGATAATTTATTACGGGGCAGGGACAACAGGAGAAGATGCGTTGGCTCTTGTAGGGTGTCTTGGGGACACTGGAAGCTCAACATGTCTGACACGGGACCCATAACTGTCTCCTTGTCCAAGCGGAGGGCTCTCATGAACATCACTGGACTCTCCCCGGGTGACATTTCCAAGGTCATTTAAGCCAAAGTCTTGAGGCCTGAGGAGTAATAATGGCTTCAGTGACTCTTGCAATGACTGGGAGGGGCGGGGAGGTAGGAGGCCCTGTGGGAGTCACAGTACTGGGGTCGCAGAATCAGGTCCATTTGAGTGGAGTCTGGGGAGCATTTTTCTCTGGGGCCTCAAACATCTATCAGGCCTTGGAGCTTTTATTGGACACCGGAGTGGAGTACCCGTGGATCTGACTGCTGACTGAGTTCCATCAAGACTCTGTTCATTGCCTTGGGGCTTTCAATTAAGGAAAGAAATATGGTTTCAATTCGGGGAGGAAAAGATTGCCCTCCCTCATATCGATTCTGCTAGTAGTGACCATTTTAGCCAGAATCTTATATGCGCTCTGTCTGATGCTCAGAAACCATTCTGCGCTGTTGGTCTGATCCCCGGCGGATGTGCTAACTGTATATTTAGCATTTGATTCTTGAAATGCAGGTGCTTAGGCCTTGCAGCCATTGCGGCTGCAACTTTTGTTTCCATAGAAACTAATGTTTGTGTTTATATCTCTGCAGACTCTGTTTCCATCAGATCTCACTGCTCATAGCAGCTGTTGTAAGTCATTCCACCAAGATGGACGTTAGCAACAGGAAACAAAGCCCGGCACCAGTGCAGGAGCGTTTACTTGGCGTTGTTATGGGCCCCCACGTCAGAGTGGCTCAAGATGAGAGTCAGTGGGCCTGAGAGAGGGACCCCACACAGCAGTGTGGGCCACAAAGCAAGAGACAGGGTGCAGAAAATGAGGAGCTGCTCACAACTAAAGTCTGCTCTGCAAATAAACAAGGGGTTCATGGATCCCGCTCTCTGGGGGAAGCTAAATGCTGTGCACATATTTAAGTTCTGCAGCCACGAGGGAGGGAGTCTCCGTCCTGAGAAGGGTGCCTGGCTGTGGCCTGTGTGTCGCGCCGCAGTGAGACGGCTGGCTCACCTCCCTCGCTGTTCTCAGCAGGGTTTGGCCTGGCCTTCCTGATCCAGCTCCCGGAGCAATCCCTCAAGCCCATGTCTGTCCCTATTTGGCCGTGTTTCTTTCTGCTTGCTGTGTCCTGACTGACGACACGCACAGGCAGGCACAGTTTCATTTCCGTACGCGAATGTTCATCCACTGAGTCGCTGCACTGACAGTGAGTAACAATAACAAGACCCCCAGTTCACGGGCCCCGGAGCGTCAGCACCGAGCTGGACTGGGTGTGGGTCGCCCTCATCCTCACAGAGCCAGATAGGTAAATGTGGTGGTCATCCCCAGACTGCAGCGGAAGACGCCAAGGCGCAGAAAGTGATGTCTCTGGGGTCGCTCCCACAGGGAGTGAGCAGCAGTGCCGAGGTTTGGGGCTCTGGAGTCTGTACCCCGGAGAGCAACCCTGTTACACCATCCTCAATGCGCTGCTCTGGAATTTGCAAATGTGCATAAGATGATCATGGCCCGTGATAAATCAGAACAGCACCGCCTGCCATATTATTGCCACAGAAACAAGGAAAGGGAAGGAAGTAGTCTCCCCAGAGCGGAACAGGGCTTCTCGAGACCTGGTTACACCAGGTCGGTTCCAGGGACCAAGAGATGACCTGCCTGTGAGCAGCCCAAGTATGGAAAGGGTGAGCTGGTCGCTGTGGGGGCCCTGAATTCATAGCACTGCATGGCACTTATTAGGGTAAGGTACATACAATATAGCACTTACCACTTTAACCAGCTGCAAGAGTCGCATTAAGTGCATTCACATATTGTGAACATTGGCACCAACTTCCAGAACTACTCTATTGCCTGAAACTGAAACTCTGCACGCATAAAATAAACCCTCACATGCTCCACCCTCAGCCAACCCCCGGCCGATGCTGTTGTGTGCCTTGACTCTGAATTGACAGCTGCAGGGATCTCTTACATGTGGAGTCACAGAGTATGTGTCCATTCATGTCTAGCTTAACTACCAGCTCCTGTCTTCAATCCAGAGATCGAACTCATGATCTTGCACTTGCAAGGCTAAATCCCCAGCCCCCTACTTCACTTTGATTGTTGAGATTTGTGGTTATTTGCTTTGGTCAGCATCAGCATTCATTCGTGGGTAAGGTCACACACCTTAGAAGAATCAAGTGCACTCCTGTGGCTTGCCTGCCCTCAGCTTGTCTCTGGGACCTGGAGCCTTCCAGCCCTCTAGCCACTCCAGTGGAAGGGGAGAAGACATGTTTAGACTCACTCTCCTACTGTCTTGATTGGTTCATGGGTGGCTTCTGATGCAAGCTGGGAATTAGGAACAAGAGGTTTCCACCAGAGAGGCTGTTCTTAGAAATAGGACAGACTTAGAGTAGGGAGCTATTAGAATGGGCATTTCTCAACAAGTGGGCAGCAAAGCGAAAAGATCCTTTTAGGGCTGGACATTTAGCTCAGTGGTTCCAGCGCTTGCCTTGCAAGTGCAAGGGCCAGGGTTTGATCTCTGGTAACCACATACAGCAGTGCCAGGCATGGTGATTCACACCCACCAACAATCAGTACCACATACCACAGTGCCGGCTCACGCCTGTAATCCCAGAACTCGGGAGGCAGAGGCAGGAGGATTGCTGTGAGTTGGAGGATGAGCTCAGGGCCAGCCTGAACTATAAAAGGCAGACCCTGTCTCAGAAAAAAAAGACCCCTTTATAGAAAGAGGATCTGAAAGGGAGGAAGGAGAAGACTCCTTGAGTTCTCCACCGAGCTGCAGTTTCTCATGGTGTTGCTGCCCTTATGCGCTAAGAACCCTGGGTAATCATCTACTCTGATCTCTTCTCGCTTGTAACCCAAAGATCTCCAATTAACTGAAGAACATAAGCCCTTTTCTGCTGACCAGGAGTTTGGCCCATTAGGGAGAAGAAGATCATTCGATAGCTCTACATTTGGAGTGAGAAATTCTTGATCAATGATTGCCAAGAAACTTGGGATGGTTAAAAGATGTCCCCAGATAGTTACAGAGTGTTTTGTTAATTTGGAGCTTTGACAGGAAGATGGCTACTGGAGCCTCTTCCCTGTGGAAGACCTTTGCCCACGACCAGCTTCTCTTCCCACACGCAGTCTCCATCCTAGATCATGTTTCCTTGGCCCAGGAGCTGCCCTCGCCCTGCCTGCCTGTCGCACCTTCTCCTGGCTCCTTCTCAGCTCATCTCCAGCTGGAGCACGCTTGTTGGGAATGCTTACTCAGTGCCTTCTTTCCCCACAGGTGAAACACTCGCCATTAATCCTCACTGTGCTGGCTGAGCTTGATTTCACAAGCTCCCCGTCATTTTGAACTCGAGGCCAGTGGGTCTCCAACTTCTGTCTCCCCTGCTGTAAGTGAACGGCGCATCTGGCCCTCATGGCCCTTGGAATTCTCCAACTCAGCACGGACTTCCTTCCATACTGCCTCTAGTCTTTTTCCACTTTGTGGCCCGGGGACATGGGAATTTTGTCCACAGCATACACAAACTGTGGCACCGTGTCCTCTGTGACAAGGTCTGGGTTTTCCTGTAGGAGACATAATGAGGTCCTGGGCTGAGCAAAGCGTGCACAGCTGGGGTGTTGGCCTTGAATTTGCAGAAAGTGTGCCCAGCGTGCCTCATCCTGCGTTTCTCCAGATCACAGCTCTCCTCCAAGCACTGGGTCTGTTGAGAAGCCACAGTGCAATCAGACCTTGGCAAGAGAAGCCCTTTGGAACAGGTGACGTTCCAAGGCCCAGGAACGTGATGGCTCCTGGTGCTGAGAGGAGGCTGTTGGCCTGGGTCCATCCCATCTGGCTTGCACCTTGGCTTTTGTGACTCTGCCCTGGAATTATATCTGTAACATGGGAAGAACTGCTCTCGGCTGTGTAAGGGGCCAGGCGACTCGGATACGGGTTCCTGCCGTCCAGCGGGCCCTGGCCTGGGGAGCAGGTCAGCTGGGGTCGCTGCTGCTGGATCTGTGTGGTCCGATGGGGCTCAGGACTCGTGCTCACTGCCCATCCGTGCAGCAAGGCTGTGCGCTAAGCCCTTCCACGATCAGCTCATTGAAACTTTCTCTCTCTTTGCTCACCTTCGTGTTGCCACTGACCCATTTCCTGAGGAGACGGTGGAGGCGAGAATGCCCAGCCTCCTTCTGGGTATAGAAATGAGAGCTACGAGCCCCTACCCAGAGCTCTGGCTGTCCGGCGAGGACCTGCGAGCCTGTGTGGAGAGCTGTTCCGGGGATCTGACGGAGTTTAGGTATTCTGGCGGCAGAAGCAGGAGGCAGCCGGGCAAGGAGGACGCCCGTGGGATGGAAGCGAGGTGGCTCTCGTTTCATTCCCTGTGTCACCGGGCAGCTCTCCCGGAAGGGGTCTAGAAACGGGCGCCATCAAGTCAATGCGTGAGCGGACAAGATGGAGTCTAGAGGAGCCTGCAGCATCAGCACCGGGGTCTGGCCACACTGGTCGTTCTACCTCCGCTGCCCCGGTGTTGCACCTCACTGGACTGCGTGACCACTGCACAAGACAAGTCGGGGGCACAGTGGACACTGGGGATCTTCTCCCACAACTCAAGAGCCCTCAGCTCTAGTGTGGGAAGCACAAAAGGTAAACGTGGTGAGCTGATCTTTTGCTCACAAGTCATAGTTAGTTAGGATCTGTCATATTCTGAGTGCAGGGCAAAGCTTCTGGGTTCCCTCCCCAAGAGAGGGTCTCAAACACAGGAATCCTGGGTTTAGTTCCAAGAGCATATGCACTGGATTGTCAGCTCTCTGCGGCCAGAAGCCAAATAAGTATCATTTCTTCTAGTTTGTCTCCTCCGGCTCTGGAACAGCACACAATCCATTCACTGTGCTGGGAAAGAATAATGTAATGAACCACCAGGTGCAGACTCCACCACGGAAAGTGCAGAGTCCGCAGGCGCATCCCGGAGGGCGGGGAGGTGGGCACAGATTCCATCCGCACACAACAGCGCCCCACTGGGCATTTCCGGGGGGAATTTGAAAAGTGACACAGATGGAATTTACGTGCTCCATAAATTGCTCTTTTCCAAATGTGTAATTCAGTGTTTCTGAATACTGCTGCAGAGTCAGGCAATGATCGGTTCTACTGGATCTTGGAATCCCAGATCACCGCTTCAGAAAAGGTGCGATTGGTCCTTCCTCTTCTTGGTCTTGTCCCTGGTTCTATGGACTTGCCTTGGGAGTGATTCTACAAAGGAATTATTTAATACAAAGCCTTATGTGACTGACTTCTTTCACTCAGTGTCATTTTTCCAGGTTTACACATGATACAGCTTAAATAAGGACTTCGGCTATCTTGACTTTCTGCACACATGCCCGCGCTGTATCCTTCTGGGTGTACACTAACTGCTTTTTCCTCTTTTATTCAGCTGAAGTTCACTCTGCAGAGTTAGTTTCTCTCCACTTTTCACTTTTACCTTTTCAAATGAATGTTGCCGCTGCTTGTGAAAAGAAAAATAAGGTCTTCATTCCCTTTTTATGACTGAGTAGTATTCTACGGTTTAGATTTGAGCATAGATGAGATTTTGGTAGGGACTGCACACAGTCTGTAGATCTTGGGAAGTGTTGCCTCTGTGGTAACACTAAGAAGTAATAACAATTAACAATAAGACCTTTGGTCCATAATGATTAAAGAGTACTTCCATCCATTGTAATCTTATTTTATTTAAAAAGGTTTTGCAGTTTTTAGTGTAAAGAAGTCTTGCAGTTTGTTGCTTAGCATCGCTAAGTATCTTTTTTGATTCTAACCTGAAGGGAATAGTTTTCTTACTTTCCATTCTGCAATATCCGCTGCTTGCATATAGAAATGCAGCTGGCCTGTACGCACGGCATGGCTGGGTGTGTTTGAGTGTGCGCGTGTGTGTGTGATCCTCAGGACTTTCTGCACAAAGATCATGGCATCACAAACAGTGCAGATCTACTCTGCTAACGTAGATTCCTTTTGTTTTCTTCTCCTTGCCAGCTGTGCCCGCTGGGCGTCTTGTGATGTGCTGAGTGGATGGGGAAGTAGACATTCTTGTTTCATTTCTAATCTTGTGACAGAAAATGTTCGGCCTGTTGCCGTTAACTGTGATGTCAGCCGTCAGCTTCTTGTGAGTTTTCTTCCAGTTGTGAAAGTTCTCTTCCTTCCCCAATTTATTATTTTTCTTCTTGGCGAAAGTGGGTGGATTTTGTTAAATGCTTTTTCTGTGTCTATTGGGAAAAAAATCTAACCACTTTCACTGAAAAAACTCAAAAATTAGGTAAAGGAAAGAACTTTCACAACTTGATTGTGTGCGTCGAGTTTTTATTCCATTAATGTGATTATTACATGGATAGATCTTTGTTCTATGTTAAACCATCTTGTACTGTTGTAGTCAGTCCCACTTGGCCATGACACATGCGGTCTTTGACACACAGTGTGATTGGGTTTAGTTTGTCTGCATTTTACCGAGGATTTGCGTCTACACTCAGATGTATACTTGTAGTTTACTTGTGATGTTTTTGTCTCTTTTTAGTGTTAGCTTAATTCTGGTGTCATACAATAAGTGGAGAAGCGTTCTCTCTTGTAACATGAAGGATAATTGTGAAGAACTGATGCTATGTCCTCTTTAAATATTTACTAGAATTCACCAATGAAAACATCTGAGCTTTTCTCCCTGGGAAGTTTTTGGTTAGAGTTTCATCTGTTTACATTGATTCAGACACTCTGTTTCTTTCTCTAGACACTGGCTATGGTTCGTGCCTCTAGGAATTTGTACACCTCATCTGGGCTGTGCCATTGCTGGCATTTGACTCTCCATAGGATTCCCTTACAATCTGCTGCAGTTTTAAATTTAAAATGCATTTTATTTGTGTAAGATGTATAGTTGTATCTACTGTTTCATCCCTGAATTTAGTAATTACTATCTAGAGTCTTCCTCTCTCCTTCTGTGCCTCTCTGTGTTAAATGTTTGTCCACTTAGTTGATGTTCTCATAGAACTGGACTTTCTTTGATTTTCTCTATTGTTTCTCATTCATTCTTTCATTTATTTCTATCCTAACCTTTATTTACTTCTTTCAGTTTGCTTTGGACTCAGTTTTCTTTTGACTCCTTAAGGGGGAGGTTTAGGTCACTGATTTACACTCTTGCTTCTTTTTAAAGATAGGCATTTATAGCCATGCATTTCTCAGGAGGCATAAAAGATAAAACCAAGTTGCACTATGTAAGTTTTGAGATGATAGCTAGGCTCAAAAGAGAAAGAAAATAAAGTTAAAATGGGGTCTTTCCAAATTTTCTGTGGTCGGGTGAGTCTGGGACTAGCTGGGTCACAGAACTGACACTCGCCTCTCGTGCATGGTGGCGCTGGGCCTTCGTCCAACTGGGCTGAGAGATGAGTTCCAAGGGCCATGTGACCCTGAGGCTCCCGGACTCTCTCCCCCAGACCAGTGTCTCCAGGGCTGGCTCTCTGCAAAATGCGGTGGCTCCTGATCTGAGGGTCCTTTGTGCTTTTTGCCTTTGTGGCCTTTTATATATTTTACAGTGACATAGAGGTGTATAATACAGCAGGGCTCATTCTTATATATTCTTCATTATCTATCCACTTTTGCTTCTGAGTTTAAAAGGAATTCAGTTTAAAACATTTCTCTGTGTCTTACAGAGTACAGTGGCCTGGGCTGGGGAGTCAGCCTGGAGCAGCCCAGACCCTGAGCACAGGGAAAAGACCTGCCTCCTCTCAGGGGCTTTCAGGACAGGCTGGCAGGGATAAGGGCCCTCCCAGGTCTCTGGATCTAGGCTTCCTTTTATGTTTGCAAAAATCAGAGGTTCTAAGGATCCCCTAAACCCACACAACCTGCCAGAGCCAGAGTTGGGTTTCTGAACTCGTCTCCTAGGGCCCATTTGGGCATCATTGTCAGAGCCTCGTTTTATTAAACAGATTCATCAAGTGTTTACTGAGTCCTATGGTTTGCTGGGGCCTCTGCTTGGTGATGGGTCGGTCGGGGCCTTGGCAGGAATACGATGCCATAGTCAATAAGTTAATTGCAGATAATTTAAGGAAGCACCTTGTGCTGTGCTATGAAGGGGTTGAGGAAGCCAGTAAGGGATGATAAACATGAGGACAGATGGCAGCAGGAAAGGGAACGTAAGTTCCTAGACTGCGGGTGCGTCGCGGCTGTGGGGAGGGCTGTCGTATCGGAGAACAGGATTCAGGTAGTCTCACACCCTTGGCCAACACAGGAAGAGGGGGAGTCGGGAAAATAAACCCCCAGCCTCTCTTCCTACCTGCCGCCTTCAGTTTTTCATCTCTATCTTCCAGCAAGAAGCCAGAGCACACAGTTCAGGCTGGCATGTTCGAGTCCCATAACATACATGCGGTGGGTCACGAGCGCACCCTAACTGGAAAGCAGGACTATTAACCAGAGGAAGCGCCCGTCTGAGCTGGGGGAGAAGCGTGCAGAACGGGTCAGGCTGCCATGTGGGAAGCATCCTGCGCAGCAGAAGTACATGGATGGAGCAGATGGTCCCTGAGCTGGGAACTCGTGAGGGAGTCAGGGCATGAAGGCCTCTGGGACTTAGCCAGGGACGATGTGCCTGGGTGTGCAAGGTGCTATGAGTGGACGAAAGAAGCACACCAAAGAGGGGATCAGATAGGGAAGTTGGGGGGGGAGTGGATTCTAAGGAAAGAAGCTTGAGCTGAGCTTTGGGTGTGAACTTTGAAATGGGGGAAAGAGAAGCCACTTGTAAAAGTACAGACAAGGGAGGCTGAGTATATTATTGGAAGAAATGAGGGCCAGGCTAAAATGTTTGAGTTTTAACCGGAAACTAAAATCAAAATATGTTCTGATTTCTTAGGCAAAGGGCAAGCATGCATGATGTCTTTTAGATAATGCTTCTGGCCGGCCGCTGCTTTGTTTTGCGCAGTAGATACCATATCCCATCACCGGGGGTCAGCCATACAACTGGCCCCGCGGCTGTAGTGGTGGATGGGGAGTGCTTGGGGGATCTAATCTGTCACCCTCAAGCACTGTGGGCCCTCGGTTCCCTGGCCGTCTGGTCACCCAGATCCTAGAGCTTCGCAGGCTGAACAGTGGAGCCATCACAACGGGCAGTATTCCAGTCCTTGTCACTGTGCTGTGTTTTAAATTCTGTGCTCACTCTTCTGGCCAACTTTAAGCTCAGATGAATTACTTCCCGATTAGTCTATTCATCTTGAAGTTGAAAACCTCCTGAAAGTAATGGAAACTCAAGTTCGAAGGGAGTGAAATGACTCTGATTTACTTTTGTGAGAATGTTTTCCCTTTTAAAATGATTTATTACAGTTTGCCACTATTCAAACCTCTTTAGGCTCTTATAGCTGAATTTAGAAAAAAAAGATTTCTCTTTAGTAACAGAATTAAGTACATCATATAAAAGACCAAACTCCATAAATGCAATAAAGGCACCCATTCACTTATATCTCTTATAATTGAGATTCAATTTAACTTTCTCCCTGGTCTCTGCTCAGTAGAATCCCAGAACGGCAGGGTGGGGCTGCGGGCTTCTTGCTGTCGCAGCGGAGGAGAGAGTGCAGTGTGCAGTTTCTCTTTCCTTTGTGCTGTTCTGTAATAGTCCAGGGTTCCTTGGGTGTATATTCAATACCCGCAGATTGAATCTTGGCAGAAGTGGAAAGTGTAACACAATGCTGGATTCAAGTGTGTGTATATATATATATATGATACTTTCCAGGAAGAACGATGAAGACGTACTTCTTCGCTGTGAAGGTCTAAGATCAGCGCCAGGACAGACGGCCACTCATGGAGCTGTTCCAGCAGGTTCCCCTCTGCTTCGGGCTTGGATTCCAGCCCCCAGTGCCTCTCAGATGCTGACCCTGTGTCTGCCGCGTGGAGGGGGCTTTTGCACTTACGCACACGTACTTTCATGTGCGGCCCAGCTCCAAAGAGCCGCTTCCGAGTGATTTCGAGTTGAGCGCCATCCTAAAGTCCCCGCCAAGCTTCTGGGGAGCTGGACATTTCAGGGGAGTTGGACATTAGGCTTCTTCTTTCTCTGTCACTGTTCTTCATCCATCATTTTAATAAATGCACCCAACAGCAATCCCAAACCTTTTCAAGAGCAACGACAATTATAGTCTTTCAGGAAGATATTCTTATTTCCAAAGGAAACACCTAATTTTTCTCTGGCCTCTAGGAAAATGAGGATTATATTCAGCCTTCAGCTCCTAACAGCATTATTTTCTTGCCTATGAGCACCAGTCTGAAAAACATCCTCACATGCACGCCGCTCCCCCACCAACACGTAACGTATTCTCTTTCCTCATGGAAATTTCACATTCTTTAGCTGAAGTTGTGCAGTGTTTCAAACATTCCTTATTCCTGTTTTGATTCCTGATAAGCAAGAAGAGGAGAGATTTGGGGCTTTCTTTCTTTCTTAGGTTCACTGCAGGGGTTTTCTTTTTTAATGTGGAAACTGCTGCAGAGTTCGATTGTGTGTGTGTGTGAACTGGCAACTGACAGCCCCTTTAAAGCCCAATTTATTAAAAATAACCACATGGCAACAAAGATCTTTCTTCTTCATTCTCTTGATTTGGTGAAAAGCCAGGCTTTGAAAATAAATAGCAAGTCTTGGGAATGCTCGCCTAATAGACTCAAAATGCTGGATCAGGTAAAATATATGTCTAGAAAAAATCTTGGACTATTAAGAAAAGAAAAATATATATAAGGAAAGAAAGACACGATATTTCACTCCTAAGGACTCTCAATTCTGAGAAAGAATGTTGGTTCCTTTGACCCACTGAGGATAGATGAAGGGAAAAGAAAGCTCTTTTCCTTCAAACTTACAATTCCTGAATGCATTTGGAAAGTACTTGAATCCATCTTTATGACCAGAAGGCAATTTCATTTTCTGGAAACCTCTGCCTGCCCCTAATTTCCTAAGGAAGTCAGTGGTGGACCACTGAGCTACATGATCCCGGACTCTCATTTTCTTCTGATTTCCCGAGGCTACCTCTAATAGAGAAGGGGGGCTAGAGGGACCCGGAGACGCACGGGAGCCTAGTACAATCACTTCCGGCAAATGAAAATTCTGACGCACACTAATTCACTGTGACTGATCATTGGGAATTCAAGAAATAAACTGGATCTACGCTGTTAATTTGAATTATTCCAATGTGCCTCATGTAGCAGGAAAAAAAAAAAAGCCCAAATTTCTTCTTCTTGCCTGGGGACATCGTCTGACCCATCTGGTTAATAGGGGAACTCTACTCACACGAAGTGACAGAAAGCAGACACTGGAGCCCCTGCCTTAATCTACGCTGTCCCCTTGCTCCAGTCCTTTCCAGGTCTAAAGGGAGGTCTGATGCAGCGGGAATGATTACTGTCACAGTACTTCTTTATGTTTTACTTTTTAATCACCATGCCCGATAAAATTGCCTATAGATTGACCTTAAATGAAATCTACTTTAACCTGGGAACTCCATTAAAAGAATAATTCAAGAGGCCATCTCTCCACCAACTCTGTTAACCTGCCTGCCTGGGAATTAATGATGTACACCATTCCAAGAAACTTATAATTCCTCACAAGTTTAAATATTTATCTGAACTCCTCAAGATCTTGCAGTATTCTTCTAATGCACTAGCCTATGCCTGACGTTTCTCTATTGAGAAATGAACATTTGTTTTCTGTTCCTTAGTCTCTGACTTACTGGGGTGTCTTCTCATGGATGCACTGAGAGGCGGCTCCTCAGCCTTCCCAGCTCCCTGCGTTGCCCAGGTTACCTCTTCCGATGACGACAGAGCAGTGGACAGGCACCGTGATTTGTAGGTCCCCATAAACTGCACCAAATGCATGTTGACTTGTCCCGGAAGGGTCCTGTGTGAGAACTGTCTACTCTGGACAATGTCCTCCAGACAGGCCCCGGAAGCAATGCCCACTGGACTTTGGTTTTACTGGACAGCAAGATGTCAGAGGCAGGATGTCAGAGGCAAGGCGGTGGGGACAGAGTGGTCCATGGGAAATAGAGCACAGTGTCTTCCTGCTCCATTTTGGTCCCAAACACGTTCCCAATGTGTGCTCGGATGATGCAACATACACATCTTATTCATGGCACTTGCCGTAATTAAAGTCATCCCTGCCATTGCTTAGTTTTCCAACTTGATTCTGACATTTATAGAGATAAAGACCTGCCATGTCCTCCCAAGGATGAGTCTGTAGACTCCTTCCCGACAGATGTGCCAGGACCGGGGAGGGGACCTAACTAGAGTCTGTGTTGAGAGTTATTCATGCCGAATAATAGAGGAAAACACAAAACAAAGATAGCGGGCAGAGACAGAGTATACACGAGGTGTCCTGGCTTCAGAATTTGTGACAGTATCCTAGGGAGACCCCCAGATTCCTCGGGGTGCAGAGCTGCCTGGACCAGAAGCACCTGTGAGGCCTGACAGATGGACTCATTTCTGGTCATCTTGTGTGTGTAACTGGGTGACCACTCTCCTGTCACCTCCCGGCATCCTTGCTGGTCCCTCAGCCTGGCTGGGTCCTCCCAGGGGCTACGCTGCCCCTGACCTGCCTGCAGCAGCACCTGCTCAGAACTAGGATGTCTTTCTCCTGCTCTCCACATCCCAGGGGTTTAATCCAAGGCTGGGCACCATATAGGCATGTGGCCAATACTTATTAGCTGTTCAACTGTGCAAATCATTGAAAATCAATGGTGCAGAGAGATTCAAAACTAAGAGACAGGCCAAAAAATTAACAAATAATACAAGTGGAAAGATCTTTTTGTTTTAAAAAAGCAGAGATGGTAAAATCTTCTCTGACAAAGGAGAATTCAAAGGGGGGAGCCTTATTAAATAGAACAAAGGGGGACGTTTATACAGATAAAAGGTATAATTACATGGAATATATAAATAGCCCGCACAGCCAAGGTGTTAGATAACATTCAACACCCACTCCTAATTAGAAGGGGGGGGAGTGTTAGTCACTTAATCAGCATGATATACAGTATGTAGTGTGAACCAGCAGCCACCATCATATTAAAAGGTGGCCACAGAGGCGTTCTCCTACCATCACGGGAAGAGCAAGGAGAACAGGTTTTAAGTCTGTCAATCAGTGTGTCAAGGCGGAGGGGGGTGAAGAGCGCGGCTGAGACAAGCAGTGCTTTACCTCTCACGGCAGTAACCGGGTAGAAGGTAAGAGAGAAAGCTAAAGAACCTGCCCACTTCCGTAACCTCATTAGCAACCCAAGACACCTCAGAGAGGCATTCTAAGAGACATTATACGATGAATACTAGAAAAGAATAATCTTTTTTGATATCCACAACATAAGACATGAACAAATGCGTGCAACAATTATTGTTTCTAGAAGGAAAAGAAATCTAAAGAGTTTGTGACGATAGCAGCGCTTCTGCAAGATAATCTATCAACTTCCCTTCTTAATCAATAGGCTTTGGAGTCATTGTCCTTTGAAACACAACAAATCACGGCAATATTTATTTGGAAGAATTAATAGCTGAAAAAAATAAAGGATTAGCATATTATTTCAAAAATATTAATGCCAACTGTATGAGAATGGGATGGTGGATGAATTTTCTTTTCTACTTCATATTTTTTAGATGTAATTTTTATTACTATAAAATTTTAGTATATACTTCTATAACATATTACTCTAAAATTTTAATTTAAAAATGTCATAAGTTTTCATGATATAACTGATAAAGAAATGGCACTTAAGGGCCGGGAAGTTAGCTCAGTGGTTCTGGCGCTTGTCTTGCAAGTGCAAGGGCCTGGGTTCGATTCCCTGGTAACCACATACCATACTGGGCGTGGAGATTCACGCCCAGCAGCACCCAGTACCACATACCACAGTGCCGGGCGTGGTGGCTCACGCCTGTCATCCCAGCACTCGGGAGGCAGAGGCAGGAGGATTGCTGTGATGTGAGTCTGAGGCTGAGCTCAGGGCCAGCCTGAACCACAAAGCAAGACCCTGTCTCCAAAAAAACCTAAAAAAAAAGACATGGCACTTAAAAAAGAGAATCATGAAATAATCCCAAAAAATGAATGAAGAGCTCACTCACCCCGGGCTATCCAGACACCTTTTAGATATGCACACAGTTGAAGTGAGGAGGGTTAAGGAATGGGTGGTGGGACTGGCTGTACGAAAAGGTCAAATGTGAATTTCAGAAAACACAGACATTTAAAGGTGAGCTGCGGTGAGCTGACTCAGAAATTGGGTAAATTTCTTCCTCATATAAAGAAGTCTTGAGACTCCCACCTGTGAGGACAGAAGGCCGGAGGCAGACAATTCACAGAGGCACGGCCAGTCACCAGGATCAGGGGACGGACGATGCCAGCCACTGGCTGCGGGCCAAACAGTGGGAGGAGAGGCGTGAATGCAAGGGTGAGGGCGCTGCAGAGAGGTGAGGGCGCACGTGCCGGCCCCTCTGGTGCTGCTGGCTTCCGGGGTGAGCTTTTCCTCCAAAGGAATGTCATGGCAGATACCAGTGATTTAGAATGAGCTTAATTCACTTCACCCGCTTAGGGTTAGGCGTGGCCTTCAGGGTCTCCTGCGTGCCAGGCAGGCGTCCTACAACTGAGCTACACCGCCTGAAAGGCTTGAATTTGTGATCCTCCTGCCTCTCCCTACCGAGTACCTGGGATTATAGGGATTACCTTTTAACAAAGAAATTCCTTCCTCCGGAAGTTGGTTCTGCAGAAAAAGATAATATGGACAAAAATTTACACCTAAGGACACTTAATTTGGGAGAAAAATACTAAAATCATATTCCAGATAATATATGAATAATACATTAATTATGGGGAAAGTCTCAAATAATGTTAAATTTTAAGAAGCGATTTAAAAAGTTTGGTCCCAATCTATTATAGAGATGGAGAACTTATATAAACTATATACAGATAGAATCTGTAGAAGTTAGTTAAATTACAATTATTATTTTTGTTATATTCTATTTTTTTAGATTTCCAAGATTTCTACAATATGTAAAATTACCTCACTAATAAATAAATCCCAATGTTACATTTAAAAAACATCAAATATAACAGTACCAACAATTGCTAAAGCTTGGGAATTTGACTCCTGAGGATGGGACACACGTTAACCCTTATGCTCAATCTTTCTCTCTCTCTAGCTCAATTTAGGAAAATGTAATCAAGTTTATGGCAATAAGTGTTTATTGCAGCCCTCTTGTGTATAAGGCACAGGGCCGAGGGTGGGGGGGGGGCGGGAACAGACCCTGTCCCCAACTGGAATTCTCGCGACAGGAGACGGACTCCAGCTGGAGGCGCCTGAGACACGGGGGATCCAGATGGGAAGCCGCGCAGTGAGGAGGGGGAGGGGAGGGGAGGGGAGGGGAGGGCCCCCGGGGAGAACCTCCTGCACATCTCAAGGCCAAGGCTCCGCACAGAGCTGGAGTAACCCTTCTTTTCTGGAATTCCTTTGGGGACAGAATGCCGCAGGATGGCTGTGGAAGCCACAGTGTGCCGGGCGAGAGTAGCAGCCAGCTGAAGGGATTGCTCACATGGCCAGGAGCACGGTGCTTTCACCTGCTTCTCTGCCCGCAGCTAGGACGGTGCCAAGGGACGTGCCCTGGGTTTCAGAAGGGGAAACAGAGGCCCAGCACTGTGACTGCGTCTGTGCCTGCACAGCTGGGACAGGAGCCCAAGCCGTGTGGCCCAGGCCCCTCGTATTCCCTCGGAGTGGCACGGGCAGGTGAGGGCCGGAGCTGAACTGCTCCGGGCCTCCGTGAGCGTGAGGGTCATCCACCGCTTTTGTCCCTTCTCCTGCCCTCTGTGCCCTGGCTGCCACTGTCACAGCAGCTTCGGGCCTCTCCTCCAGACAGTGACATTGAAGGTGTGCGTGCCAAGGGACCTTTCTCCGCATCGCACTGAAGAGCCCAACGTCCGGCCTCTGGGGCCTAGGAAGGGAGAGAGTTCTCCAGCAGAGGCCTTTCCGTGCCCCATCAGAGGTTGCAGATTTTAAAAAGCATCGTTCTCAGCGGGGCTGCGGCTCCCCTGCAGCCGCCTCGGCTCCTGTGAGCCCTCTGCCCGCGCAGGCTCCTCCCCTGCCTGGCAGGCTCAGCCAGCCGCACAGCCCTCGCGGGTGAGCTCCGCCTGCGCCCTGCCCCTCCGTGGTTTCTTCTCCAGGGAGCAGCACTAGCTGTCCAGAGGGGAAGCCAGAGACGACGTTCCCTCCTTCCCTGGCCCATTCCCATCCACTTCATCCTCCCGGATACCTAGCGCCGCCCACCGCTCGCCACTGACCCCAGGGGCTCCTGCCTCTGCGCGGCCAGGTGGCTGCCCCACAGCAAGCACGTAACACTCCCCTCCCTCTCTGCTTACCGCCCTCTGCCTCTGCCCTGACACCTGGGGCAGAAGGCGAAGCTCTGATTGCAGCCTCCTCTTAGCCTGTGCCTGGGTCTCACTGTGCCCTGGGCGTGCGTGGGCGTGGAGACTGGGAATGTGGTATTCCCGGCTGTTAATATCGATTACTCTGGAGCCTCAGGCTGGGCCAAGGAAGGAGATGAGGAAAGGAAGTTTTTCTCACGTTTGAATTATTTTATGGATGGCTGTAAATTCAAGTTAACTTCATAATACTGGAAAAAGTTACTCGTTGGCTATGACTTTAAAATGAGAGTCTTTTAGTGAATTATACAGAAAAGTTTACTGCCATGATCTTTGCCTTCTTCTGGATGACGTCCCAAACAGACGGGTGAGAGGAGATAGGAAATGAGGAGGGGCTGGTGCCCAGCCTGGTGGCGAATCAGGAGCTTCTGGCCACGTGCGCAAGAAAAGGAGTCACCTGTTGACTTAGCCTCGGCATCCTGAAGTGCCATAAATGAATCTATCAAAGTAGCTGTCCACACTGATTTATGGGAGCTAATCTAGACCGTTTTCAGCTCCACCCCCCAAATTTCCTCCCGAACATACACATAGCTGACGGATTCCTGTGTTTAACTTGGCTGTGAGCAAAACCACACTGAATGGGAATCATTGCTGCAGATAAAATGACAGAACTCATAATTTATAGGGAGTTACCAAGAAATTTAGGCTCCAGGTCAAACTGACAGTCTGTCAAGAGTGATATGACGCCTGGCTCTCCCCAGTGGTCAGTATTTGGAATTCAGGAAGGCAGTTCTGTGACGCTCAGCACAGGTGACAAAGGATAGAGCTCTCTTTCCAGACCAGAAGGTATTAGTGGCATGGTGTCAACTCTTATTACCCGGTTAAAAGTTGATTATCAAAATGTCTCTCTGCTGGGCCTATCTGACTCAACCATCTTCACCACACATTATCTTTTATGGATCTTAAATGTCCAGGCAATTAAAGAGGCTGGCTCCTCTTATAAGACACCTGGGAGGGAGAAGCATGTCCCAAGACAGTTTCTACAGGAGAAACATACGGCGGCACAGCAATCAGTGACTAATCTGAGTTTTCATCACGAGTTTCACTGTCCATCCTCAGCGTATTTTCCCGGAATCTAGGGTAGGCACTACGATTTCAACCACGAGCTGTGGTTGGTGGGACTCACTGTCCCACAACACACGTGATTTCATTCACGGCCTCCCGGCAAGTCTAAACCACACGTGGTGGAGGGAACGCTCGAGGGAGAGCCTTCAAACTTTCATCCGTAAATTGGAGCCAAGTTGTCTGCAATGGGGAGAAATCTTAATTTCCTTAAACTTATTTTTCATTTGTTTTCACATGGATATGTACTTCCTGGAATATTAAAGTCTTGACACTAGAAAAACCAAACTCTGAAGACATAACTCATTCAAAGTAGGTGGGACCAGAAATGTTAGGAGACTTAAGATGGTTTTAGTGAAGAGTGGTATGTGAGAACTGAAGATTCTTCGAATTCTGTGTCTTCATAAAAAGGATGTGCCATTTAATAGCTCGAGAGTTTCTTGTCTGGTGAGTGATTCTGATTTTCAGGGGACTGAATGATAAGAGAGCTTGGAATGTCCCTCTCTCCTCTATGATCGGTGTTGGCAGCTTCCTTCGGAGTATGTGAAAGGATGATTGACAGTTGGCCTGAATTCTTTACCTGTGCGCGGATTTAGGCCCTTTGGTAGGCAAGTCTGCAATACCTCTCATTGTGTGTGGGGTGGGGCATCATCGTCCCTTCTCTTGACTGTGGGGCTCAGCCGTGGAATTTGCTTTGGATGAGGATGTAAGAGCAAAGGTGAGACAAGCAGAAGCCTGACAAGGCATTTTTGCATTTCCTCTGCCTGTGGCTTCCCTGCGGACAGGCCCGAGCTAGCCTGCTGCAGCGTGAGGCCTGCAGAGTGGCGCTGAGTCAGCCCGGTGTCCCAGAGGCCATCCAGCGAGCGGGGGCCACAGTCACAGAGGTCTGCGGGGCAGCCGAGCTCTCCTGACCACACACCTGACAGGAGACCCGACCGCCCAGGCCCGGTCAGCTGAGCCCAACCAGTGAGCACAGACGTGAACACGATGTGTGCTTACTGAGTGCCAGCGAAGACCTGGGGCTGAGGGAGGCAGCGCTAGAGGACTCTTGTGTCGCTCTGGCTCTAAACTGCCCTCCCAAAGTCTAATGTCTTCAGAGTGGGGTTTTCAGAAGGTGACTGGGTGATGAGGACTTTAGTGGCATCGAGTTGCTGAGTGCACTGAGAAGATGGTAATTTAATTGCCTTATTGTGAAAAGAC
This sequence comes from Petromus typicus, assembly GCA_004026965.1. Lineage (NCBI taxonomy): Eukaryota > Metazoa > Chordata > Mammalia > Rodentia > Petromuridae > Petromus > Petromus typicus. The sequence goes on along the minus strand of PVIR01003641.1, from coordinate 60,282 downwards.
GGAAACAGGAGGTGAGTGCATGGGGGAGCGGGTCGTGGGCCCAGGGCCTTAGGGACTAAACCTGGTCCTTGGCACTTCTCTCGGGCTCTTTCCCTTTCTCTGCTTCCAGGCTGGCATGAGGTGCCATGCTCTCCTCCACTGTGCCTTCTGCCACGATGCTTCTGCCTTGTCAAGGGCCCAAAAGCCATGGAGCCAACAGACCATGGACCAAGACCTCTCAGCCATGAGCTCAACCAAATCTTTCCTTCCTGAAGTTCTGGAAATCAGCCATTTTGTCAAAAACACGATCAGTGTGAATTATGAGTTACTTTTTCCTTATATTTGTTTCAAGGAAGGTACATGAGCACAGTGCACAGAATATCTTCTTTTGCAACTGAAAAGAATTGTATGTGTTTATGATGTACAGTCTGATGTTTTGCAAAACACTGTGGAAAGTCTGAATTGAACTACTGATCATGTGTGTTACCTCATGTACTAATTTTTGTGGACAGGATACTTAAAATCTATTCTTTTCGTGACTTGCAAATATATAGTACACACGCATAACTGTCATTAACATAACTGTATCAATGATGGCCAAAGATCTCTCGAACTTAACCCTCCTGCTCACCTGAAAGGAGTCTCGAGCCACAAGAACAAAGCTGGGAGGCATTCTACTGCTGAGTGTCAAAATGTACTATGCAGCTACAGTAGTCAAACTAGCATAGCATTGGCATAAAAATAGACACATCAAACAATTAAGAGAACAGTGAGGCCAGAAATTAATCATTACATCCATGGCTAATTGATTCCCAACCAAGATATAAGAACTCATCATGGAAAAGGAATAATTTCTTCAATAAATCGTGTTGGGAAAATGATATCCACATTCACAAGAATTGAGAGCTATATCTCACTCCATAGACTCAAACCAACTCAGAGTGGATAAAATCTACAGGTAAAACCCAAAATTATAAAATTAGAAAAAGAAAATGTAGGAGAGTATTTCCATGGTGTGGATTTGGGCAATTATTTTTTTGGGTAAAATTCCCCAAAATACGGATATCAAAAGTGAAGTTACACAAATGGGATCGCATGAATCTGAGACTTTTGTGACAGGTAAACATAATGAAGGGAGAGCTGGGGAAAGGTGTCCCCGAGCCATATATCTGATAAGGAGCTAATGTCCGAACTGTGTAGCGAGGGGAACATCTGCAGACAAGCTGCGCTGGCTGCCCCTTTGGTCTAAGCAGTGAGTGTCCCCCACTGCTGTGAGCTCCTGGCCTTGGCCCCGGGCACTTCTCCGCCCTGTCTGTTCCTCGGATGCACAAATGAGAGATATTGCCGGGGTGTGTGGAAGAGAGCCTGTCCCGTCTTCCTCAGAATACTGCTGGCAGTCACACCTGGGTGGATTTTCCTTGGGTGGCCTAGAGTTCGGGTGGGTTTCATTGTTGGAGGGAAATCGGATTTGAGCTCCTGCTTCTAGCAGCTGAGGTGTGAATCTGGATGAGAACCCAACTAGAACAGCCGTAGTGCATGTGGAGGTAAGCGTCATCGTGATGGGAAGAGGCTTAGAGAAGCCTGAAGAAGCTTTTGGTGGCTGGTCATTCGCTGAAGTCTCCAGATAACTCTGAGACAGCCTCGATGATCCCCTCCATTGTACCGATTTGGAAACTGTGGTACTGGGAGTTACATAACTCACTCGAGGACGCTTTTGCCCTTAGAAATAATACAAACCCAAGCAGCTGAATGTCAGAGTGTTGGACCTTGAGTACAGGATTATATCATCTTTACTGCTTGGAGCACGAGTAACTCCTTTATTTTGCCCGCTCAGCAGACCAGTGATATTCCTGCCACGTGTATGCCGGCTGTGAAAGAAGGTTCCCCTGGACTATACCCAAAGAACCCCAAACCCTTGCCCTGAGATCCTTTCCAGCTCCTTCCCCTCCTAATGAAATTAGCCCACGTGTATTGAATGTTTAGCGTGAAGCAGGCCCCGAGGAGCCTGACATGTCATTTTTGTGGAGCACATTCACCTTTTGGAGGGGTTACTATTACCATTTCTGTCTTACACTTGAGCAAACTGAGTCTAAGTCCTTGGAGGTGGGGGCTGGGATTAGGTCGGGTGAAGGAGCAAGACCCATTCCTTGACACACGGCTTTGTGCTGGAGATGGGGTTCTTGGTGGGCATCTGGCATCATCTGGGCAGCCCTTGTACCTTCGGGGGTCTTGATCATCACCTTGCACCTGCGGGCGCTTGGGGCTGTATTGTGCAGCTTCCTGCAGGCTTCGTATGGTGCCTGCCACTCGGAGAGCTGGAAGGCTATGGAGCTGTCTCGCCTGCCTCTCCCAGGATGCTCTGTGTGACGGAGGCATGCCTTTTGGTCCTGGGCTCTTCCTGACTCCCACGCTCTAGTACTGTCCCTGGGAATGAAAGTTCTAGAACAGTTCCCGGGAGGCGGGGCAGGCCCCGTTCACAGGCACACTCAGTGCCGCCCGTACCCTCTTGAGACTTGGAAGCATACCACTGGCTTCGGAGTCTCTGCTCCTATTTTCCAGGTGTTCTCTGCGGGTGTATATTTCCCATTTTTCCAAGTTGGTTTGGATTTTTTTTTTGCCTGAACAATCGAGAGTCATAAAAATGCTGTTAATGGTTAATCATTTTGAAAAATGAAGGGCTGGTGTCAGAAGCCCTGAGCAGTCACTTTGCTCCTTCTCTTGAGTAGCTGAGAGCCTGGGACAGACAGACCTCGTGGGGTCAAACACAACCGCCAGCCCTGGCCTGTGAGCCTCAGTGGGGGAAACTTGGGACCTCGCCTACCTCACTAAATTAGACAGAGCCCTCATAGCCGTAGAATTTTCTAGAAAGCTGATATAGCACTGACCTGATTTCAAATAACCTTAAAGAACATCCATAAAACCATTAATAATAATGCTGACCTTATTGAGGCCTTGTTATGTGCCCGGTGCTTTAAAAGCAGTTTCAATGTGTAACTCATTTCACCTTGACAGTCTCCTTTAAGTAGCTATTTCTATCATTCTTGCCTTGCAGATGCAGGCACTGGCCGGGAAAATTGCTTGAGATGACGCAGCACTGAAGAGACAGGCAGGCTCTGGGCTGAGAGTGTCAGGCCCCGCAGCCTCCTTCTCTGCTGTTGGAGACTGATCTATGAGATGTGGTCAGAGACGATGGTGAACATCTGGCCAGAACCGAAACAATGAGTACAGTGAAAGACTCGATCCACCTCGAAACCCCAAGCACTTCTGGAAAGTCTGCCCTTTTTTTTTTTTTTGGTGATCCTGGCAATTTAACTTGGGCCCTTGTGCTTCTAAGGTAGGCGCGATACCGCTTGAGCCAAATCCCTGGCGCCTTGGAAAGCCACTTTCTGAGTGTCTTTTTGTGCCTGCCTGAAGGTCCTGAATTGATTCACAACATTTGGAAATTTCTGTCTGATAAAAACATTCCAGGGTGTCCTCAGACCTGAGACTGTGTGACTTCTGGCCCTGTCCTAAAGCCAAATGACCAGGAAAGGGAAATGTTTTGGACCAATTCAGAACACTGAAGCAGCCGCAAACTTGCAGCTGAAGATACTTAGAAAGAGGACTCCAGAGCTGCTTCAGAAAGTGCCGAGAGTGTGGGATAAGTGTGTTCAGACAAGGCTGAGTATTGTGAGGGGCAGTCTTGGTGATAGGTCTTTTGTTATAATAATTATTGTTTACATTTAAACATTCACCCGATGTTTGGTCTCAACTTGTACTTACTCCGTGGGATTAAAAAAGGAAAAAGCCATGTTTAGGGAAGGAAAGGCAGGAAATGCTCACGCCCAACACATGGTGATGAGTTGATGGTTTGTGTGCATGGGTGTGTGTGTGTAGGTACGTGTGTAAGCATGTGCACACGCGTGCGCGCGTGCACACACACACACACACACACACTGAGGTTTTGTCCGGGGAAAGCATCCAGAGTGCCCGCTATCACTCACATGGGGTGAACTCTACACAGAAGGCTTCACACTCCCATGTCCAACACTCTCCTGCCAACGTCTCTCCAGCAAGGATGGGAGGAAACTGAGGGCAGGAGAAGTACTTCCCGGCAGGGGCACGCATGTGCCGGGGTCCGTACATGTGTCACTGGTGACCACACCTGCGGATGGCCTTTGGGCTGAGTCCCAGGCGAGCATGTGCGGTCCCTGCCTGGGCGGCGCCTGCCCGGGAAGCCGGGGAGGAGAGGCCAGCTGGTCTGCAGCACAGGAAGGCTGCTGAGGCCCCGGGCGACCTGCACTGTCGGTCTCGTCCTCCCATGACTCTCCAGCACCGATGTCGGAGCGCGGGCATGCTGGGACTTCTGCTCCCTCCTCCTGTCTGCGTCTAAAACAGTGGCTCAGCTCTTTAGCTGTTTGACAAATATCTGCTGAGTGTCCTGCTGTGGCTGCCACTTTCTTGATGGACACAGGGAAGGTGTCTGCGTGTCTTACAACAGGCTCGAGCAGATGTCCACACTGGCTCTGGATCTAGGGAGACACGAGTGGAGGGACTTCCAAGATGGGGGCCCCTCTCCTTGCTGACGAGCCAGTCCGGCTTTCTGTTGAATAAGCCTAAACTGAAGCCCTGAGCATTCCACGTGCATCTGACCAGCCACCTTCTCAGCAACTCCTCCTTGGGCCCAGGTCCTCCCAGGATGTTTGGAAATCCAAGAGGAGAGGCCCCTGCCATTGCCTGCGCTGAACTCGTGGGGTTCGGAGGTGGAAGGGGGAACTCCTGAGTGGACAGTGATCACAAAACTGGTGCCATGGCGGGAATGTGGGAGGCAGCCCAACTGTACTCAGCATGGTCGGGAGAGGATCCAGGAAGAGTTGTCTAGAAAAACTGGGCACACGGCATGGGAACTTTAGGCAGAGCGGACAGTGCAGGCAAAGTCATGGGCCCAAGAAACACAAATGATGCCCAGCAAAACCACGGGCAGGGAGCGGCCACAGTGAGGTGGTAGGGCTGTCAGAGGTCTTCTGAGCTCTGTTAAGGAAGCGGGACGTTCAGCCCTGGGCTCCGGGGACTATCAGGGGCCTTGGCCGCATACACACTGTCGGGACCCTTGCCCTCAAGCAGAGGACCCGATGCTCTAGAGCGCGTCCCTCAGCCCACCTCTCACTTTGGCTGCAGCCGCACAGGACAGTGTCACAGAAGCCCAAATTAACTCTGTCCCTTTAACTTCTGCTCTAGCACCTCTGTCATCAGCACAGCCCTTTTGTCCTGTGGACAAGCATGGCCTGGACGTGTAGGGTAGTCAGTGCCTCCAGGACAAACTCTGGGCCAGTGGGAGGGATGTGAGCAGATGAGCACTCCAGCCTCCTCGCCCTGGTGGACGCTTGCTGGGCCGTTCTGCATGCTGCCCAGAAGGTGCCAGTGGTGCCAACCCTCTGTCACCCATGGCGGCAACTATGGTAGTGCACCTGATGTTGTTGGTCTTTGGTTCTTCCCTGATTTATTTCTTTGCTCTGTCACACTTCTTCGCAGGATCTTCTTCCTTTAAGCCAGCTGCCCAGAGGGTCTGCTTTTAAGACTAAAATAGGAGCTGCTCTGGCCATGGCTGAAACTGGACAAGAGGAGGGGTGGCGCTGAGTGGCTGGGTTTCAGTGCAGGAGGGATGTGGGGGTCTGAGTGGGGTGGTAGCCACGGAGCAGAAGGGATGGGCCCCAAAGGCAGGGGTGCAAAACAGGAGAGTGGAGCTGACTGGCTGGCTGAGGATGGGCGGGAGCATTTATAACTCCGCAAGGAGGGGGCAAGACAGTGACCTTTACGACTTTTTGTTTTCTTGTGGCCCCCGAGTGCCTCTAATGACACCTTTCCATCATCCATTCATGCACCCTTCCATCCATCCGTCCGTCCGTCCGTCTTTCCACCTACTTATCATCCGCCCATCCATCCACCTATCATCCACCCCCCACTGACCCATCTACCTACTCACTCATGTACCTGTCACCAGTCTTCCACCTTTCTTTCTTCCTTTCACCCACCCGTACACCTGCCCATCTTCTAGTCTTTCCTTGTATTCTCCTGCTTTCTCTTGCTACTTTCTTTCCTATTTTACTCCCTTCCCCTCTATCTCTTTCCCCCCTTTTCTTCCTTCATTCCATCCTTCCATCCACCCATCCATGTACGCATGCGTCCATCTACCAACTCTCATCTTTCCACTCATCTGTTAGTTCCCACATGTCGGTTATATTCTCCAGCCTTAGGATTATCTTGTTCTAGATTCTCCAGTAAAGACCTGAGACCAAGATGAAAATTCTGTTCATTTGGGAGGTGCAAGCTGAGGACAGTGAGAACAGGAAAGGAGAGCGTGGTCAGGAAGGCTGAGTGATGAGTCACTGTGTTGATTTTCCCTTTGACACACTGGCCAGTCACCCAGCATGTGCATCGAGCTGCACACAAGGCTCCTCTGGGCGCCATGCAGAAAGATGCTTTAAAGCTATTCCTGGGAGCAAGACAGAAGAGGTGACTCAGCTTCTGTTTCCCGCTGGTCAGTGGAGAGCCAGCGCCTTTGGGTGGCCCATCCTTCTGATCCCTGCTGCTTCTTTAGCTGCCTAGGATGCCAGCCCATGCCCTGCACCAGGGTGCTTCCTCTCCATGTGAAGGTCCACAAACTCTGGACATGTGATTTATCGGTCAGGTGGGTTGCCGCAAACTCACAGTGGAGGCTGTATGAGCCACGAGGCTGGCAGGTTCAAGGAATTATAGGACTTTTCAGTATAGGGCAGGGCAGAAATAGACACTTTGATGAAAAGCATAGGAGAGAGAGACAAACAGACAGACAGACAGAGAGAGACACCAGAGATATTACCTGCATGACAGAGCTCTTGGGCATCTCCTGTTGGTAACACTGAGATACACATGATGGAATAAGCTCCCAGATGCCACTACTCAGAAAAAACACGTGGGCAGAGGGAGCAGAGGGTGTGAAGTTCCCTGAGGCAGGAGTGAGTTTAATATTCTGGGGGAACAAAGAGAATTCCTTCATGGTTAGAGAGAAGTAGAAGGGGTGGAAGGAAGTAGGCAGGGAGCTTAGGGTAGAGCAGAGAACCCACAAGCCCAGTGCCGGTTGGGCCATCTCACTCCCACAAATCCGTCAGCTTCCCATCCACGAAGGGGTGGCAGGGTTTTAAGTAGGAATAGGTTTGGAAGTTGGCATAGGGTGGGCAGTGTCCAAGTCAAGTCATGTTCTTAGAAAGCAGTTGAGCTAACTGAATTTTTAATATTTGCATTAATATATTAACTGTTACTACTTATAGGAAATCATTTTCAGTAATTATTATTATATCAAGAAAAGTAATTACTATTAGAATTTTGGGAAGCTCTTGGCTACATATGCCTCATTCCTCACTGACTGTCTTCCGATACTAGTTCCACGGTGCTGTGGAGCACTGGGTGGGGAAAACATACTTAATCTCACAAAGGTCATCCTTACGTCTCTCCCGGCTGTGACATGCCATTTACCGAGCCCTCCTTACCGCCCAAAGAACAGAGACGAGCTTCACTAAGCAAAGAAATGATAAAGTTCACTTGAAAATTGGGGAAGAAATTGCAAAACTGTTTGAGGCCAAGGGCACAATCACACACAGAAATCAATAGCTATCAGCCAACAAGTTGGGAGGAGAATAAGTAAACACATAAATTATGCGGAGGGGGGTTCAGTGCCCGGCAGGCAGTCAAAGGGCTGCGGAGGGTGAGGTCCAGGGCCTCTGCGCTGGGACCCGGCGGGCCTGAGGGTGGCCCTGTGCTCCGTGCGTCCTCGGACCACCTGTCTGCACACGGGGAGGTCACGGCCCCCGCGGAGGGTTCCCAGAGGCACAGGCCACACGCACCCCGGGCAGGACGGCAGCGTCACCACATCCTGGTCGTTGTCTTCCTGTCTCCTTAGACCCCCTCGCGGTAACACAGGAGACAGAGGAGCGCACAGAGGAACCTCTCAAAGCCTTTCTTTCTCAGACTGTCTGAAAGGACAGGACATTTTTCTAAAAATCCTCTCAAATTATTTAGTTTTAGAAAGACGCCCACTGGGGTTTCCTTCGCCTCGCATCATTGACAAAGAAATGAGCTTCCCCCAACCTCTGTTCCAATTCAAAAAAGTTTAATTATTCACATATACTCACAAGAGCCATCCCTATATTAAAGAACCATCAAAGGGAATTCAGGATTATGAATTAAAAAATGGAAATGCTGAATAGGTTACAGTTGTCACCGCGTAGTTCCCAGCCTGCCTCATTTCTCCCTTAATTCAGTAAGAGGACATCTTCAGCTGGGCTGAGTCAGCGTTTTTGTTTTGCAGTCTCAGAGTCTAGAGTGTGCAGCTGAGTGGTGGACGGTGATGCTGTGCTAACGTGGAAGCTACAAGCGGAGGAGCGAGGCTCAGAGACGGCGGCCATTGCTGCGGCCTGGGAGCGGGCGCAGTGAGTCAAATGGCTATTTCTTCCCTTCCTACGATCATAAAAACTTAGAATTACAGTCCACTTTTCAGATGAGGACAGGGAGGCTCTAACGTTAACTACTCCTTCAGGTTTCCCTGCTCATAATGGTATCAACTACCAGGTTTAAAAGGAGGTTGACCAACCTCCAGTTCTATTTTTTCTTTTAGTAATTATGCTCTACTTCCTTGACAATATACCATCTGCTTTCTGTACCCACGTGCTGTTTATCCATCTATATCGATCATCCATTCATCCCTCCATTTATCTAGCTGCTCAATAAATATTAACCCTTTGGAATCCATCTATCATCTCTGCAATATCCATCTACTCACTGAACACCGTGCACTGTCATCCATCCATCCCCTATTTACTTCTATTTGTCTACTAATGAATCTGTTATCTATTTTAGCACCTAGAAATGCACTCTTCCATTTCTTTTTCTTTTTTTTTTTGAGACAGGGTCTCGCTTTGTAGTTCAGGCTGGCCCTGCGCTCACTATGTAGTCCAGGCAAGCCTTGAACTCATAACAATCCTCCTGCCTCTCGAGTGATGGGATTACAAGTGTGAGCATTGTGGTATGTGGTTACTGGGGACTGAATTCCGCACCTTGTATTTGCTGGGCAGGGGCTGGAACCCCTGAGCTAAATCCCTGGCCTTTTCCATTTCTTTCTTAATTAAGCAATTTTTCTTGGTAATGTCACACAATTATATTTTAACTCTCACTCTTTATCTCTTCATTCCAGTGGTAAAACCTGGACCACCTTCTCCGGGCAGGGTGACTGTTATGGCCTCCTTCTACTCTGCCTTCATCCTTTTTTATCTACGTTCATTTTCATCACAGTCATTGAAGTGATGTCAACAATGGCACTAATGCTCCTACGTGGCATTCAAAGGAAAACCCAGATATAACTCAACACATTCTGCCTGTTCCACTGATAGTCTTTGTCCTGCTCAAGCTATTCCTGCTCTGCTGTCAGTTTTCTAGCTCTCAAACCAGCCAGGGATAGTCTTACTTTTGGAAATAGTCAGTTGTTACTTCCCTGTGTTCTTGCGTACGGCCCCCTCTTTCTAGTCAGACAGAATTCAGTGCATACCATTTCATCCAAATGTTTTTGTTGATCACCACAGTGTAAGTAGATTCCACTCTGCTTCAGTGCAGTACTCCACATGTGTTTTCAGCACAGTTACCTCCTTTGTAAGTTACATCACGTGGTTGTCCTACTTTGCTTCAGCCAGTGAGATATAGACAAGTCCTAGGTGGTAGCAGCCAAGAACATGCCTGAGCACAGCTCAGTTCGTGAGCATTTGTGTGTTAGCGTTCACCTACCACGGGCAACTGCTTACAGCTGGGACCACTGCTGAGCAAGATAGTCACGCTGCCCGCTCTCCGAAGCTGACTGAGCAGAGCCGAGATGCACGTGCAGTAAAACTAGGGGGAATGCCGACAGTAGCAGCTGCTGATCCCAGAGGGAGAGAGGGGGGCAGAGCCAGAGGGCCCAGCTTCAAGCCTCTGACCAGAGAACATCTCTGCCAGCATTTGAGCCAAGGAGAAACACGAGAAAGTGTCACCCCTGCAGAGACCCAGAGTGTTCCACACAGATGTCGCGCCTGCAAAGGCCCCGAGGCAGATGCAGACCAGGGTTGTTAAAGGAGCAGAAACGAGGCTGGTGTGGCCCGGTGGTGTAAGTGGGCAAGGGAGTGGCTTGGAGTCAGATCAGAGGTCGGTGAAGCTTCTATGATGAAAGGTTTGGAAGGTGGGTTCCCCTCTCCTGCCGAATAAAAATCTGGGATTTCTACTTAGATGAAAATTTCAGAAAACCTCCAAGTAATTTTTGAGCATAAGTAGGTCCCAAGTATTACCTGGGGCAAACTTACACTAAACAATTATTGTTATCAATCTGAACTCCTAATTTAACTGGGCATCCTTGATTTTACCTGACGACCATGTTCTAAGACAACACCGCAAACCTGACTGATACACGGCGTATCCCATGTCAGTGGCCACTGATCAGGGTGGAGAAAAACACGCGGAATTGGCAATGGTGGGGTCTTCACTCCATTCCCGTCTATCCGGAAACCCTCCCCACCCCGAAACTGAAAAGGGAGTTATGGTTGGAACACACTAACTGGTGACTGTTCTAGACAACTTACTTTCACAATTATGTTGAAACCGAGAGGCCACATACGTCTGTTGAGGGAGGGACTGCACCTAATTGACTTGGCCTCTGTCCTGCAGCGGGTAGCACAGCCGCTGACCATGGAGACGGCCCTTCGGAGGTCAGTGCCGACGCATCAAGAAGAGGAAAGGCCAACTTGGGGCCCACGGCATGTGTCACTGCTGCACTGAAAATCAAGGACTTTGGGAACTAAAACCGTGACACCTGCTTTTTTCTCTTCTTACTTTTCGTAGGAAACTGTGAGGAGGAGAAGGAGAGAAAGGGAGAGGAGAAGGAAGCAGAAGAGGAGAGGACAAGCAGCTTTCTCAGCGTACATGTTACTGACGCGCATTAATGCCCTTTTCTCCCACTTTTAGCTACTTGCAGGATCTTACCTTCTTGCCCCTTGGAAGATGGCACAGTCAGTGAGAAGGGAAGAGAAGAGCCATGTGTCACTGCTGGGCCCAGCGTTAGTTCCAGGGCCCTTTCCCCTGGGGCCATAGGCTCGAAGCCTGCTGTTGGTTTGACAGCATCGCGGGAGCAGAGCCTCTGTTAGTCCAGGCCCCCAAGTGTGCGTGGCCCCCACACTGCATGCAACGTGGAGCCCCGAAAGAATGGAACATTTGCTGTTGGAAGCTCTGAGCTTTGGGGCTATCTGCGAGCACAGCATAACTGACCAGCGTGGTCTGCTATGGTCTGAATGTGTCCCCCTAAAGTTCACATTTTGAAACTTAATCGCTAGTGTGGAAGGGAGTGACTAAGTGCTGAAGGCGAAACCCTTATGAATGGGTCTGGGCGCTTATAAAAGAGGCCCCAGGAAATGTGCTCACCCCTTCCACTAGGCAAGGACACAGCAGAAAGTTCCAGTCTGTGAAGCCGAGAGGCAGCCCTTAGCAACAGCAGACCTGAAGGCAGCTTGGTCCTGGACTCTCCGGCCTTCAGGACTATGTGCGATAATTCTCTGTCACTATAAATGATCCAGTCAGCAGCCAGAATGGACGGCGGCAGAGTTCCAGGCCCTGCGACACGATGACATTTCCACTGGGTTTGTAGACCCACGTTAGCTAGTCTTGGAGCCAACAAACAGGATACTTTCTGCTCTTCTGGACATTTGTGGACAAAGAAAATGCTCTGAGTCTCCTCCCATTTCTCTCTTAGTAACATCCCAAGGGAAAGAGAACTGGCAACCTCCTTGGTGTGGCTGGATGTAAATCATCCAGGAGACACCTGCAGCGCAGGGGCTGATCATCTCCATGCCCAAAGATTCCTCAGAATTACGCCTGGGTACCCAGCGAGCTGGGCACCTACACTGGCTCCTGGAGTTCAAGGTAGATGCTGCCTTCCTCCAGCCCAAACTCTCCTACGGCTCTTCCATGTCACCCATAGTAAAAGGTAGTGTCTGTATATTAATTTTGCGTGTGATTCAACTTTGGACTTTTGGATGAAATGTGAACTTGCTTCATGTGGCTTTTATTGTATATGTAGATATGTGAATCTATGTTACTTGTTCTACTATCTTTCCATGTAAAAATTTAAATCACTTTATAATGATAGCAGCAAATCCCAGAGCAAGTACTACAACTGGCTCCATTAGTTAGCTTCTGCTGTGTAACAAATTATTCTAAAATGTTGTGGCTTCAAACGGTAAGTGTCCGTCATTTCCCAGTGTGTGGAGTCGGAATGTTGGAGGGGAGTAGAAGGGTAGTTCTGACTCAGGATCTCTCAGGAAGCCAGAGTCATGATGTTGACTGCGTTAGTCACCTATGGGTCGGCTAGGTATGCAGGATCGCCCCCGAGATGGCGAACTCATGGAAGGTGGCAGGAGGTCTAGACACACAGGCCTCTTCACAGAGTCACTTGCGTATTCTCATGGCCTGGCAGCCGGCCTTCCCCAAAGAAAACGATTCCAGGGAGCCAGATGGAAATAGCAGCTGCTGAGCCGAGGCTCAGAGGTCACACTCTACCACACGGGGAATGTTAATGGGTTGTGCAGGTCGTCTGTTTTCAGTATGGGAGGGCACCCCACAGGATGTGACTAAGAGAAGGGACCAAAGGTTGCCATCTTGGACTTATTACAAGCAGAGATGGTGGTGCTACAGAGAAGCACGCTGAGAACTCCTGAGAAGAGCACTCACAGACACCCACGTCAACCTACCTCTCCCTGGGCCTGCAGACAAAGTAAACTCGACGCAGTCTTTTTCTTCCCTCTCTCCCTCTTTTAATAGAAGGGCTCAAATGGGCGAAAGGGCCATCTACCTAAATTAATCACCCCTAGATTCAATCCAAGAAAATCCCCCATTGTGACTGGCAGGCTCAGCGTGCCGGGGCGGACGTGCCACTGCACCTGCCGGCCTGAGCGTGTTCACCGTGGCTGGTTTTCCTTCCTTTCGTCATCTTTCTTATGCCCTGGTTCAGCCCCACAGCTGGACCTTTCTCTGCTCTCCCGATTTGTTGCTGTCCCCAAGTGCCAAGTGTTCGCCGAGGGGACCTTGACAACATGTCTTTGGATCCCATCACTCTAGCTGACATCGTATTCTACCAGTATCCGTAGTCCCTGTTTTTCATAATGGGCCTTTGAAGCGAGGCAATCTGTCTTGACTTGGTGTTCATTCTTATTCTATCCGTCGTACCTTGCTGGACATTTCTCAAGCACACTGTTGATGAAATATGTAAGCATGAGGCTTAAAAAGAACTTGCTCCTATAAAACGGTCAATAACAATAGCTTTGCTTTCAGCATTATCACCTTCCAGACTCACTTATCCCCTCCAAATAGCACTCCTCCCTCAACGCAACACCATCCATTTTGCTCCCAATCATGACACTGTTTCTTGGTGTTTTACAAAACAAGACATTATTCAAAGCCAAAACCCACCGCAGAATGCCGATAAGGAAGACCTAACTCAGCAGGAGCACAGAAGAGAAGACCTCTTATGCTGGGTTTCGCTGTCCAGCTGGGTGGCTCTAAGGTCAGAAGTTCGGGCAGCAGCCCATTACTGACGCTAGTAAGAATGTCGCACCGTGGCCACCACGGGCGCTCTCCAGACAGGTCCAGTGTCCCTCAGGATGTACTGGCGCAACAGCTTCACCTACCTTCTTGCCCAAGAGTCCGCAGTTCGTTGTTGCCATTGTGGAACCTGAGATTTTTTTCAACTTGTTAGTGGCAACGAGGTGGCAAAGTAACACCTCTGGCGACCTGGTATATTTGCCGTTGCCATCTTTGCTGAGAAATTGCCCCATTTTCTTAGCAAATTTAGCAACAATAACAGTTTTCTGCTAGCAAAATAGCCTTTCATTTTATAAAAAATGGGATGGAGTACGAACAAGTGTTAAGGTTCCATGTCTCCCTCAAAACCAAGTTGCTTACTTTCAGCTCTCACTGGCCACGGGTGGAGCCGGGGGGTTTATTCCTGACAAATAAAAGTGCTATTGCTATGTCCTTGGGCTGCTGGCTAAGTAATTCTAATACAAGAGATCTATTAGAATGTTTTATGATTTAAGGGGGAGAGAGCAGACTGTTCTTTGGTCTGCCTGACTCCCTTTCCTCCGTAACTGATAGCAGCGTCCAGTTTTTACGGGGGAATTTGTGAGCCATTGTGTTCAGCAGAACATATTATGGGAATTGCTGCCTTAATCCATCAAAACTGAGAGCAGATTTTTCAAAGGAAGATCAGGATGGAGGGGACCACCTGATTTCAACACTGATGATCAACCTGTGCCAAGGCAGAGGAAAAGAATGGAAAGACGGCGAGAAAGTCACTGGGAACAGCTCCACTTTTGACCACGATCAGGAATCCGAGGAGCGAGCGTTGGGAGTGAGGCTAACAGAAGCTGGAATCGGGAGCCTCTGCCACGAGGAGACTATTTTTCAAAGTGCTGACGATGCCTCCCCGCAGAGGTGCCTGGGCAGGCAAAATGCGAATGTGCAAGTCACACACATCACCAAGAGCCAGGCTCTGGAGGTGAGATGATTCTCAGTAAAGTGAGAGCCAAGAAACTCCGACTTTGTGCTTCACTGCTGCTCGACTTCCACCCTCTGGCTTAGCTTTGATCCTAATGTTCAAGCCCCGATTTGTCATCCCCGCGGGCACGTCTGCAGCCCGCCCTCTGCTCTGACACACGAACACGGAGGCGGACGCGTCGCGTGGCACTGTGTGCAGTGGGCACGGGAGGGCACGTAGGGAAAGGAGAGCCCAGGCCCCGAGACCACGGGAACGTGGTGGGGTCCAGACTCGACCGCGCGAGAGAAGAGCACGTCGGGCCGAGTACTGACCTCTGTGCGTCTGTCCTCTAGTCTTCAGTGGGGCGAGGAGCCAACCAGCTCGCAGTTTCATGGCTCGAGAAGACTGGCTATTTGAAGGGGCCTGGCGCTCCATGATGTGACATTTCTACTTCCTCAGAATTCAAATCATGCATGCTTCACATTTAAGGGGTGCTAGTAGATCTTAAAAATTAGTGCAGAAATCCTTGCACAATCGAAGTATGCATTTAGAAATGTAGGTTTGACCCTTAGATTTTCTTTGTTCTAAGTCACAGAATGTCTGTCTGGCCCAAGTTGCTCCACAGTGAGTGTGGCAGGCACTTACACACTGTCCTTTGCGACAGCTCCCTGGCCTCATTGCAGGAAGCCTTCTCCTCTCAGGAGAAGCTAAACCAACTGCCCCTGAGTCAGAGAAGCCTAGTCCGGGCCACTGGCTCAGCTGTGAAAATTTGACTCAACTTGGCCAATGAAACACACATCAGAGAAGCTTATTTTTCCATCAGAGCTGCTAAGCTGGAAGCCTCCTTGGGCCACCAGGAAAGGCGAGATTTCCTGAGCAGGGAGAAAACACAGAAGACTGCTTAGATGTACAAGACAGGCCTGGCAGAATCATGTGTACTCCGAGAGTTAGTTGAGGTTGCTAGAAGATGCGCTCTCTTATTTATTTACAGTTGGTTTGGGGGTACATGAGCCAGACTGGTGTTTTTACAACTTTTTACTTTCAATCTATTTATAGCTTTAAACCTAAAGTGTGTCACTTGTAGGCTTTACATAGTTGGGTCATTTTTAAAATCCGCACTGCTAATCTCTCTACTTTTTGTTGGAGTGTTTAATCCAGTTATGTTTAATGTAACCAGTAATAAGGAAAGATTTACACCTGCCATCTTGCTATTTATTCCCTCTATATCTTACATCTTTTCAATTTTCTTTATCTCTCCTTTACTGACTCCTTCTGGGTTAAGCAGACATTTTCTATCTCCCTTGTCATTTTGTCTACAGTATACTTTGAGTTATTTTCTTAGTGATTGTCATGAGATTGCAAATATCATCTTAAAACAATCTGATTCAAATTAATGTTAACTTAGCTTTAACAGTGTCCAGAAATTCTGCTTCAAACGAAGCCCCATTCTCTCTTTCCTCCTTTGTGCAGTTATTGCAATAAAATTACATTTTATGTGTCATACGTGACAGTTTGATCATTATTGCCTTATGTGGTTGTCTTTAAATCAGATAGAAGGAAGTAATTACCCAAAACCACTGATGCCGCCTTTTGCATTTGCCTGTGTAGCTATTTTTATTGGTGTGATTCCATAATTTCTTTTGCTTTTCTCGTAAGAGCTTGGAAGTTCAGTCCTCTGTAGCCCAAACCATGCTGTGTAATCGAGTGTGTCGAAGAAGACACCGAGAAGGGCGCAGGTGCTGCACGGCGCCCCTCCCCCACCCACTCGTCTTTTTGCTCCTGGGGCCAGGAGCATCATCTTGTTGAAGTAGACTGGATTGGTTGTTTGTTTGTTTGTTTGTTTGTTTTTTGAGACAGGGTCTTGCTTTTGTAGTTCAGGCTGGCCCTGAACTCACAGCGACCCTCCTGCCTCTGCCTCCCGAGTGCTGGGATCACAGGTGTGAGCCACCACGCCTGGCACTGTGGTAAGTGGTTCTGATTGCTGGTGGGCATGAGTGAGTCTCCACACCCACTGTTGTTGTATGTCATTACCAGGGACTGAACCTGGGCCCTTGCACTTGCAAGGCAGGTGCAGGAACCACTGAGCTAAATCCCTGGCCCATAATGGATTGTTATAAGTCACTGTTTATCTGGACTAATCAATTCTAAAGTTCAAGAAACAACATTAGAATTCTGGGCTGGGGATAGCTGGTGGTGACACAGAATCTTGCCCAGTGTTTCTGCCAACACCTGCTGCCTTCTTCCTAATTGGGCTGGCCTCAGTGACCTCCCGAAGCAACAGGATGTGGCAGAGGTGGCCTTCTGGGATTTCTGAGTCTAGCTCTCAAGGGCTCTAGCTTTGTGGCTCCCATGATGCTCTCTCTGGGGCTCCAGAGTCACCCTCTGAGTCCTCGCACCTCAGTCCCCGGGCATGCTGGTGCCCTGGGCAACAGAGCTGCAAGCCCAGGCTTCCTGCCACCCATGCCAAGAGCCGGGTTTGTAACTGAAACTGTCAGCCCTGCCTGCCCCTCACCTACCAGAGGATAGTAGCAAATAACTCCAGATGTGGAACCGAAGAGAAAAAAGTCCACCTAAACCTTGTTGAATTCCTGGCCCACAAACGCACAAGACACAGTACCCTGGTGTTTTAAGCTACTGTTCCCTGGGTAGCGATAGACTTGTCATGAGGTGAAAGCGCTTGGCTTGCACAGACCAGGCAGAAGCGACGCTACAAGTTATGTTCTGTGGGGTCCCAAACGCGAGCGCCATGAGGGCCACCCAGGCAGGCATTACCAGTGAATGAGTGGTCTGGAGTGGGGAGGATTTATGCCCACCAGAGAGTGTGTGTCACGTCTGGAGAGGAAAGCCAGTTGTTGCCCTCGGGGAACGTATGTCTAGTATTGCCAGACTTTTTAAGAGGAGTTGGATTTTTTAGTGCGAAAACACTCCTTTTTTTTTGTGGTGCTAGGGAAAAAAACTCCTTTAGTTTTTTACTGCCAAGAACTAATTAATAAAAATTATAACATTACCTTGTGAGCCAAGTAACCCAGGCTCGCAGGTTGCACTGTCTCTGCAGCTACTAGTCTGATTTCTGGAAGGCTCAGGCTCCTGGATCACAGACACAGGTACACGGGCGGCGATGTGTCCTGCTTCGTGTTCCACAGCGTGTTAACATCCTAAACCAGCCTGGACTCGGGCCTTCCGTTTCCGGTCCTGGGCTGTTGTTTCTGACTTGCCTGCTTGGTCAAAATAGGGAGCTCCTGGACACATCGTCTTTCCCAGGGCTCCTTGGCTTAGTGAAGCTAAACGACACCACCCATAGCCTGGCTGAGCTGTGTGCACATACTCCCCAGAATCAGCGGAGCAGAAGCTCCTCACTCCGGGAATGTCAAGTCGCCCCGTGACAGGGCAGAAGAAGACGCTAACCCGATACCAGGCCTTCACTGACAGCAGTCAGATTTCTCTCCTTTATGTTTGTGATTGCTGTTCACACTCGACGTGTATCAGGTGTCACTGTGGAAAGGCCTACAGTCTGATGTGCTGGTTCATCAGACCCTGTTGAGGAGAACCCTGCTCTGCGGATTAACTGCCTTCTTCTTCAGACCTGACACTTTCCTCCCTTGCCCTTGGTCACCAACTCATTTACACTTCCTGCCTGGATACTCCAAGGGCAAATGTATTATTTAGGGTGGGTTAACTGCGGAAGATCTGATGTCCAGATTTTCAGAAACTTAAAATATTATCATCATTATTATTGGTCATACAATAGTTCAGTGAAGTGTGCAGGAAAGACAGCTATCTTCTGCTTTCCTTTTACGCGTAGTCTCTGAGCTGGTTCATTCCATCTGTGCCTCTAATGCTACCCTGGAGTGTTTGACTTCCAGGATCATTTAGAGGGAAGGCTCACACAAGGAGCCTGTTTTTGCTGTTGTTTGATTGGTTCAGCTCAGGCCCCCTGCATTTCCGTTGTGCTCATTTCCTATTGGCCTGAATGCAGTCACATGGTCTCAGTCCACTCACTGCAAGGGTTGCTGGGATTTGGAGTCTAGATTGGAAAAACTAAAGGTGGGAAGATGTCTTACTCAGGCAGCACCCATTCCCGGGGGCTGTTTCCCTAGGTACCTGGGCTAGCCCTGTGCAGACAGCCCTTAACCTCGTAGGGTGTGGTGGAGCACAATCTTCAAACCCCTGTGGCGTTTCATTGATTGCAGAACCACCTGTCATGTCCACCACCAACCTACCTCGTTGGTGGAGAACTGTGCCAAGATTTCATTTTGTCTTTACTTTAGAAGCAATAGTAACTAATCACAGAATTACTACATTTTCAACAAATTAACATTCATTAGGAAATTATCATAATATATATTACAGGTTTGAAAGGAATATAATAAAGGGAGCCACACAAGTTGTTCATCTGAAGGGCCATATTGCTAATAACCACTCCCATTTATTGGGTACTTACAAAGTGTGAGAACTGCTCATAGAAGAGATTTATAGAAATAAACTAATCTTAATAGCTTCAGACCAGGGGAAGCCCAAGTAGGCGGACGTCACTGGCACCTTGGGGAGGTGAGGTGGGGTGAAGGACTAGGAAAGAGGTTAGGTTGGAATCCTGAGTCCAGGTCTAGGCCTAACAGAGTTAGATTCTTGTCGGTGCAGTTGCTAAAACTGTTGACCTCTATTATCTTGGAAATGTACAAGCAGAGAAGCTTTCAGCCAATAGGTGAAAGAAAGAAAATCTGCCCAGGCATAGCTAAGCTTCCTGAATCCAGGCTCCTCTGAAGGAAATCTAAGAGCCACTGGCTTTTCTAAGTCTGAGACACCCTCTACTCTGGGTACCAGGCACCTGGCGTACCTGGGGACCAGAAACTTTGGAAAAAACAAGAGAAAGCCAGGTGGTTTTCTTTTCTCTCTGCAAAGTGTGTGA
The DNA here is from genome assembly GCA_004026965.1 of Petromus typicus. Classification (NCBI taxonomy): domain Eukaryota; kingdom Metazoa; phylum Chordata; class Mammalia; order Rodentia; family Petromuridae; genus Petromus; species Petromus typicus. The sequence goes on along the minus strand of PVIR01003641.1, from coordinate 40,840 downwards.
AAAAGTGAAGCCATTTGGTGTTTGGTGAAACTGGGAAGAACAGTAATATTCAAAGTTTGAAGCCTCTTCCCGCTCCCTAGGGAGAGCATTTCAGGCCTTTGGTCCCAGGCCTCCCCAGGCCCTCCCAGGAATGTTTTCTACTGGCTCTGTTTCAACTCCTTCCTGGCTCCATGCAGAACATGAGGGTCGTGGATAGACCTGGACAGTGTGGAGAAGCAGGTGGGTTTCATCAGAGCCCCTCCTCACTCACCACCCTCCGAGTGCATGCTGCCTCCCACCCTGTCCTGCTCCTTCAGCTCACGTTCAACAGACTGACCCTAACGCCAGGGTAGTGATCTAAGCCTTGCATCCCAGGCATGTTGAGCACTGAATGGCAGATGAATGGGGAGACCGTGACTTATCCATCGCCTGGTCAAAGTGAGAAGTCCGTGGGGGGCGAGGGGTCCAGCTCCCCTCTGCGCTTGCTGCTCACTGAGTTGCCTTCTGATTTCTGAGAATCAGCTTCTCTTTGGAGAAAGGGCCACAAACAGTCCTTGAGGATGTTTGGTGCATCAGCCAATTCAACTGTGATACGATCAGATTAGTTAAGATGCCCTTGGGGAACCGTGAAGATGCCACGTACAAAGCGAATCCAGCCCTGGGCACAACCCTGATCTGAAAACTCTAAAGCTGAAATGCTCCAATACCCCAGACTTTTTGAGCACTGACACGACTCCACAGTAGAAAATCCCACACTGTGAAATTTTGTTTCATGCACAAAATTTTTAAAAGTATTCTATAAATTTACCTTAATGTGTATTAGGTGTGTATGAAAGAGAAGTAAATTTTCTGTTTAGATTCCATGTTGTATATATCTTCAGATATTCCAGAATCCAAAAACACTCCAAAATTTAGGAGTGGGTTAAAACAAGCATTTTGGAGAGGGGATACCAACCCTGAAGGCCTCTCTTCTCTGTAGGACTCATGCTGAGTGTGCGGGGACAATCAGCCCCCTGGACAGGGACTGACACTGGGGACAGGTTGTCAGGAAGGGAGGGATGTCCATGCCTGTGGTAAAGGCTGATCAGTGTCTGCAGCTCTGGTGGCAGACTCACAGAAAGGCAACACTGTGTGTGTGTGTGTGTTTGTGTGTGCCCTCTGGAGACCTAGCAGGGCCAGAGGGGGCAACCAGCATCCCTGAGGAACAGTGAACTCCAAGACTGAGGCCTCGGCACCAGGCTTAGGCTTCTTGGGCTGTCAGACGGGTGGCACACTTGCCATGTGAATGAGGGTGGGCCTCGGGCAGTGCCCAGCATCTGAGGGGCAGCTTTGTAGGCAGCAGGGCGGGGCATCTAATATGGGGTTGGATAGAAAAGGCAGAGTGGACTGTGTGTCCCTGTGTTCATAGCCAGATGGTATCTTGGGAGAAACAGGTGCCCTTTTCTCCTAACCATGCAAGGGCATAGACACACAGTGCCAGCTGGCCACCCCCAGGCTCAGGCTTCCAAGCATCTTCTGGGCTCAAAATCTGGCAGCTTGAAAGCAGCCCCCACCAAAACATTGGAGCTGGTGGGCAGGAGAAAACTGATTCTGCTACTGCCCAGTGCCGGCTCTACCTGTTGGGTGGTGATTACCCATGTGGCTCTCTTTCTGTGGGATCACATGAATGCAAGAAAGAAGAGGAAAAACTGCAGAAATTAAGACCTAGGCAACAGCAGCCAAAGCCTTGCCTTTTGCCAGAGCCTCTCCTATCTGGGCCCAGCGGGCCCAGCTATTTCCTTGCTGAGGCTGCTTGGTCCTGTGGACGTGTAGCAGGTCTGGATCCCTGAAAGCCCACATACGCTCGTCTCTCCATTGCTCTGGGGGCTCTGGACCACTGTGTACCACCTCAGCTTCTATTCGTTTTGTGAGTTGCTGTTTCCACTTCCCATGCCTCTGGCAGACATTGTTAATCGATCGCAGCGCACTTTCCTATGGAGGAGGAGCCCAGCCTCAGGACCTTCATGACCCAGCAGGCTACGCAGCAACACGGGGCGACTGGAATTGGCGCGGGATAAAACAAGGTGGCACCCTCAGTTGGAATTCTGCGAACCCTCCGCTAACCTGACTAGAGAGTGTCCAGAGGTCGGCTCTCTCCCCTCCCCCTTCTTCGAAGATCTGCCGGGCATACATCAGACATACCTTTGGCTCACGGCGGAAGCCGCGCACACACGATGTGAGTCCATGTGTGCACAGGCTTGCACATACGTGCACACCCAGGCTCCGCTTCGTCCTTAACTCCCAGGGTCTGGGATAGCAGGATGGGCACACACAGCAAGGGTCACCCTGCGTGAGGGCCGTGGCTTGTCTCTGGATTTGAGCGAAGGAAATGGGCCAAAGCCTGGGGAGTCCAACCCCTGAGTCTGCCAGGCAGGAAGCAAGGAACGGGGCCACCCAGCTCGACAAACAAAAAGGGAAGAAGGGTTGCCATAGCTGCCTTCCCCTCAAAGTTGGAGCCTTCGGAGCTGGCTAACTTGAGATCCTTCAAAGACGGGTCCAGTTGTTAGGTCAGCAGTGTTTCTAGGGCTGCTTGCTCATTCATTCGTTGACAAGTATGTCTCAAATACCTCCCAAGGAGCCCGGTGTGGTACCAAGAAGCAGAGATATCTCTATAAACAAGAGGTGCCCACTCCTGCCCGGGGCATCTAGGCTGTCAGGAGAAGCTGAAATAAACATGCAATTATCATGAAACCGGATGAGGTCCACAAGGGAAGTTCAGGAAGCTGAAGGCATGTATTTCTATAAACTCATCCGTATGCATTTCCATAAGGTGCACCAGCCTACAGCGTATCCTGAGCTTGTGTTCAACTTTTCAGACTATGCTCTTGGGAAGCAGGACCAAGATCGACGCTTCAGCCTGTCTGGCACTCGCAGCTCGTGGCCTCCTGGTTAGCCAGCCGTGTTTACCGAGCATCGATTCGACCAGCGCTCTTTCTTTTTCTGGAAAAATCTGTTTTCTGAAAGTTGATAGAAAATGAACATTCAGCCTTTACGGAAGACGTGTGTGGACCAGAGTGGGGGAAGGGGACCCTCAGTCGTCACCCTGGAGGGCCCGGTCCTGAGTGCCTGGGCGGCCACGTGTGTGCCCACCGCACTCCTCAGGCACAGTCTCCACACGAGCCTTGCACCGGCCTGCGAGGCGCGGGAGCACGCGCTGGCCAGGGCACGAAGCGAGTATTTCTCTCAGATCACAGCTCACCTGCTCTCCAACAGGTAAATATCCCCTGTCCGAGAATAACAGAGAATTCTGTAACTTTCCAGGATGGGAGCCCCTGACCACTCTGAACCAACCCTGAAGACAAATGCCTCTTTTTAGCAGACGGCCTCCATTACGGCCCACGGAGGTGACCTTCTGCCTCATCAACTAATATACTTTCTCTTATTTCCCTCTCTGACCAAGGATAGCAAGGACTTCTGCCAGCCAGAGGACACAACACTCTTCTTTAACGTCAAAATACAGTAAGAACAGAGTAGGTGATCTGTCAGTGATCATTGGCACCACTGCAGCCTTCAATGGTGTATATGTGCCACGGCCAAAAGAAGTCACTTAGGTATTCAGTCAACAAACATCCTCTGGCCTTTCGCTAAATAAGAGGAAGGCTTGCATATAGCACAGGGTCTAGAGATAAATAACCACATTCTCTTCTCTTTTTAAATATGTGATCATAATACAAGACAGAAGGTTCCAGAGGATCTTAGGAACTCAGAAGACAATGAATCATAGTGTTTCTGTCTTCAGGTAGCTTACTGGAATCTCACTAAAGAGGGAACAGCTCTAAATCACAAGCAGATAGAAATGGTCACCTCAGCAAGTGAGAGCTTGATGTTTTTATGACAATGGAATAGATATACGGCTGTTAAGACATACTAAAGTGCACGAAATTCATACATGTATGAGGAAATTGTTAGATCCTTGTTTTCTTTCCTAGATTTCAACCATTGGCTGGATAAAAATATTCCACAAAGCAAACAAAATAAAACAAACCCAAACCACACCATCAAAAAAACTTTTTGCTTCCCTCCTTATAGAAATCATGCCCTTTCTCCCAGCTCCCTGGCCCACAGTGAGAAAATTAATCCAAAATGTCTCAATTCTGTAACGCTGCACAGAGGATTTCCTATACTGGCTTATACCACCCTGTTGTCCAGCTGAAGCAAAAGGTTCATTGCTTGTGAAATACCCCAGAACGTCTCTGTGATACTGCCCTAAAAATGCCTGTGATCAAAGTCCTTCTGTGCAAGGCCCTTCGGCCTTTCTGAACATGGTAACAGAAGAAGCTGCAGTAGACATTCTATGTGGCTTCCCTCCTCTGTTCATCCGCTTGGGTCAGGGGCAGGGGAGGTAGACTGCTGGAGGTGGGGGCCGTGCGGCATCTAGGGTAGACCAGATGTCTTAGACTAGTATTTATTTCTTTTAGACTTAATTTGGTTCAGGCCATGTGGTTGTTGTTGATGTTATTGTTTTCAATTAAGCAATAATTGAAAATTAGCATCCTCAATTATTATCTTTATAGTGTGGCTTTACAGAAGCACTTAAAAAATCTCCTATAATAGAGAAATATTTCTCTCAACTCATGTTTCCATCCAAAATGAGAAAATTAAAAGCAGACAAAAAAGGTGCATATTTCAGGAAGAACGGCAGTTGGAAAGCATTAATTCCTGGCCTGCTTTACTCATTACCACCCGTTGTCTGTCCCCAGCAGGCAAGTAAGTCCACAGCCCTCAGTAAGCCATTTCTTAAGACTCCAGAGATTCTTTCTGCCCGGCCCTCACGGAAGCAAATACACTCGCCCAAGGGAACCCGGGAAGCTGTTGGATGTGCTGCTGGAGAGTCTTACTCAAGTGCTGTCGGGCTCATCTGTGTACACTGGCCGAGTCAGTGTCCTGCTTCTGCCAGGTGCCTTCTGGATGTGCCTCAGACCCCTGATGAAGAGCTGTGCGTGTCCTGTGGATCTACAAGATGCTGATGGATATCCTGACTGTCGACGTGGCTGGCTCGAGACCCCTGGGTGACTAGGAAAGCACATGTCTGTGTGTGTGGGGGTCAGTCACAGAGGAGTGACCTGGGGACAGTGTTGAGTTCCTGCTCCTCCCTATCTGGCTCTTCCTTGCTCGCTGTGTCCCTGGCTGTTGCAAGTTGAGTAGGTATCCTCTGCCACACCTTCCACCATGAAGTCCGGGCCAGAAACCAGCTGCCCCTGGACTGCACCTTCTGTAACTGTTAGGGAAAGTAAGTATGTCCTCCTTTAGTTGTTTTTCTTAGGAATCTGGTCACAGGAACAAAAAGCTGACTGTAGAGTGGCAGGGCCTTGGAAATGTGGGCCCTGCTGGCCAGATGCATTGTGCAAGTTCTCATGGCCAGAAGCAAAACTGGACTTTAAAAGTGAAATCAACTCTACCGTGACTACATGTGAGATAAGATGCTGTGTGCACCAGGAGGCCTAGGTAAGTCTTTCAAGTGAGGAGAACGTCAAGGCCAGGGACGTAGTTCAATGGTGCCACTGCCTGTCTGACAAGTGCAAGGTCCTGAGTTTGATCCCTGGTTCTGAAGAAAAATGAGGAGAAAGTAGAGCTCACAGGAGAGAGAAGGTGGAGAAAGTGGAGTTCCTGTCACAGGACACGGTCAGAGACCACTTCCTTGCGCTGAGGCCCATGTGAGCACACAGCACTGGCTGTGTGGTTTCATGTCTGAAATTCTGAATCCTAACTATTCAGCTCATCAGCCAGCGTAGTTTCATATAAAGCCGGGGAACGTAAGTGGAGGAGACAAAGAACCGGTGCTTCTTTGCTAAGTTCCTTGTGGGGTAACACGACTAGCCGTGCCTGTGATGCGGGAACAACTTGTCCACTTTCGACGACATGGGACTCACACGTGTTGGGCAAACTGCTCTGTACCCAGCGGTGTGCTGAAGGCTCAGACCTAGTGTGATTGTCCCCGGGAGCGATTGGTTTTGGTGCATTCATCCACACCAGATGTCTGTTTCTTTCCTCCCAGCGTGTTGCATCTGCTTCCTCCTTATGTCTGTCTCCTGTTATTTCAGGACCCAGATCAACTCTACTTTCTAGTAAGCCTTCCTGAACCATCAGTCCACTCTGACATCTTTTTCTCCTCCTGCACTTTGGGGTTTGGAGAAATACCCAACTTGTAAATGTCCGTTCTGCACAAGTTAGCACTTTATTATGTGGAGGGAGAATTTTGTAATGGATAGTTCTGCCTCACTGTCTAACTCTCTTCTGCAGAATATTTATCTCTTCAGCTTCTGTGCAGGGATGATGTCCCAGGCTTCATTTTTAATGTATATTCATCGTGTGTGTGTGTGTGTGTGTGTGTGTGCGTGTGTGTGTGTGTTTCCAGCAAACATGCTTTTTCCTAAAGCACCTCAGTTTCCCTTGGAGGAATCACTAACTCTGAGAGGTTAATTATAGGTGATGACCTTGCACCTGGGGGACTGAAGAGGCCGGTCCCCCCTTCTTAGCATCCCAGTACAGCATAGCTGAGCATGTGATCTAAACACAGCCGGTTGGATGCTTCCCTCCGAGGACCAGTGGTCTAGCTGGTGATCACCTGTTGCCATGGCAACCTCCTCATGGGATTTTACTCCCCAAGTTCAGGGCTGGAATTCTTGCTCCGTGACCCTCACTAAGACCTTGGCTGCTGCTGAGTTCGGAGCCTGATGATCCAGTGAGTGTTAATTTTATATGCCAACTTTGTTAGGCCACAGAGAGCCCAGGTATTCGGTTAAACGTATCTGAGTGTGTGTGTGAGTGTTTTGGGGTAAGATTTAGGCCTGGAGTCTGAGGACTGAGAAAGTAGGTGCGGGTGGGTCTCATCCGGTCTGTTGAACACAGAGTTAGGGAAGGAGGACCTGCTCTGTGCTCGTCTCCTGACTGGGCCGTCAGTCACCTCCGGCCGTGGATTTGCGTCGGACCTCGAGCTCACACCAATTACCTGTTCTTCAGTCCTCTGGGCTCTGTGCAGATACCTGAAGAAGGCCATCCTTTCTCTGGTACCTTCAGCTCACTGACTGTGATCCTGAGCAGTTCTCCCCACTCTGCACTTGATCTGCTTCTGTTGTGATCGCAGAACCTGGACAACACACCCAGGCTTTGACCACTCTGTGGGTCCTGTGGCCCTGGGAAATCCAGAAACCTGTCTTTTTCTTTTAGTTTCATTTAGTCCTTGGTAACTATGTGCTCCCACAGAAACGAAGCCCCCAGCTGAGCACAGGAAAGCAGCCTCTGTGTGAATCGTACTCATCGCCTTATTGAGGGACTGATGTCATTTCTACCCAGTGAGGATGATGAATGGTGGGATGTGAGTGTGGCCCCGCTTCAGAGCAGGCTCTGAGGAGGCAGGGACAGTGCTGTGGCCAGTATTTTCAGGATGCTGATCAGCCAACCCCTCTTCCAGTCTCACTCTTGCAAATCCAAGCAGCCTGCCCTCCTTAGCCTGTGCTCAATGCCCAGGGCTGGTGACACTGAAAAGTGGCAACCGGATGGTGTTTCCCACTGCCTCACTTGTTATCATGCTGCCAGTGCCACGTGGCAGCATTAGTGAAGCCAACTGGCCGAGGGTTGACCAGAAAGCTGTGCTCTGCTGCTCAGTTAGCCAGAGACTGGGAAACAGAAAAACAGATAAAACAAGTGGGGTGAAAAATGGCCAGGGAAGAAGAGGACAGGTGGGGGACAACAGGCACGTGGGGGCTGCGGGTGGGACCAGCACTCTCCCCAGCATCTCCCTCACCGTGCTGTGGCTCATATTTGCATGAGAAAATTTGCCCAGAAAGAGCAAACTGGATGAGCTGGATTCAGGCACAAAGTGACACAGGTCTCCCGAGAGGCCATTAAGAGTTAACCTGGCAAAGTTCTACTCACCATGATTTTGCTAAAAGCAGGAAATGTCTCCCATCGTAGTTTTCAAACTTAATGTCAGAAGGGCTCATTAAACTCAAAATTTCTCCAAGTACATTTGAAATAACAGAGGAGGTCAGAGAGGAATTGTCTCTTGCTAGGGAGCTGATGCTCAGAGAAACAGCAGACAGATGATCCCTAATCTGGCAAATAGCCCTGTTTTTAGGTAATACTGGTGGAAGGTCAGAAAATTCCAAGTTCAGCCCTTATCCAAAATGAAATTCTCCAACGGACTCCAGAAGTACCCGTTATCTATCTCTTGGATAAGTGAGCTCTTGAGTGTTAAGAGTGTTAAACACCCCATATCCTGAGAGATGTACATCTCACACACACACACACACACACACACACACACACACACACACACACACACACACACACAGTTTCACACAGGGTTTCACTGAGGACAATATCTGTCTCCCGGTAGCCCAGGGAGGTATGGACCTCATCCCCACCCTGGTTAGGAAATCCTCCAACTGGAGGTCAGGAACCTTACTCAGAGCTCTAAAGGCAATGGCTCTGATTCCTTTAAATTGGCGTTTGAGTTCTGTAAAAGTCCTCTGTCTCTAGGAGAAGACTCAGACAACTAAAGCCAAAGGTTGAGGCCAGACACAGAGATGAACCCAGGGCTGGCAGCAGCCACTTGGGCAAAACATGGGCAGCTTCCTTAGCAATGATGCCACCGGGGGAAGCCAACCAAGTTCAAGACAGAACGGGGAAGGGACTAAGTCTTCGAGGCTCTGAGATCCTGAATCCAGCTGTCCCAGAGACATCTTCCCTTGAACTTCCTGGGCATGCAAACTAATCAGTCTCCTTTGGTTTAAGCCCGCCGGAATTGGATTTCTGTGCCTTATAACCCGAGTCGTCAACAACCAAGTACCTGGTCAGGACTAAGAGATCTCCAGTCTAGACCAAGTCCTACCACCAACACCTAATGTAGTCTCTTCTTGGGGGTCTCAGTTTTCCTGTTTGTTTAATGAGAAGATCAGGCAAGATGACAGTTTCACACACCAGACGGCTCTGTTACTCAAACTGTGTGACAAGGAACCAAAGTGTGACTATGCCCATCAGTCTGCTGTGGGTGTCCTAGGAGGGGCGAAGCCTGTGCAGCGAGCGTGCAGGCATCTCAGACAGGTAACCTGGGTGCTGAGGGTGCCTGCACTGAGCCTGGTGTCAGACCCCCTGCCTCTGTCACCTGCTGAGCCTGTGTCAAGCACCAGCTACTTCCTTTCTAGGGCTGCTGCTAAGTCCACGGTCAGGAATCCCCAAGCATGACCCAGTTCAGGATGTATGGTGGGCAGATCTGCCAAGCCCATGGTATCAGAGCCCTTGCTGTAGTTTCTGTGCATCTACATTTTAAAGGAGAAAAATTCCAGAAATACTGCTGGACTGGCCTGGCGGACTTTGCAGTTCGTCTCAGCGAGGGAGGATGCGTTCCTGGTCTCTTCTGGGTCACATGGACATAAGATACAGCAGAAAACAGTCTTTCTCCCCCACACCTTGTGCTCGCTCAGTCTCTGTCACTACCTCAGCCTATCTATGTGGGGACGACAGTGTGGCGCCTCATGCCCTGGCTCTGACTACAAAGACCAGAGTTCATGCTGAGACATGAGCTGCTCTGCTGCTTGCCTAGGTGTAACCTGGAGCCAGTGGTCTGCCCTCCTTGGCCTGAGGTCCCCTCTGTGAGATGGGTGGGCTGTTCAAGGACTGAAGTAGGTAATGGCCAAAATGCCTAGAACAAATCTGAGCATATCGTCATCAGTTGATCAGTGCCCCCAGGGTCTGCTGAGACTGACTGTGCCAGTTTGTCCTGGGGCAAGGGTACCCTGCCTTCTTCCTTTCCAATGAAATCCCGCCTTCTCTGCTCCCTCCTGGCATCCCGCTGTATCTGGCCAAACCTCTATGCTGGAGTTCTTAGTGATGAGGTCAGAGCGGAACAGAGGTGGTTCTACACTGTCCTCTAGCTCCAAGCTGGATGACCTAAGGCAAATTCATTTCATTTCTTTAAGCATCCCTGTTTTCAGCTATGAGATCTGAAAGGGATATGTTCATATTTGGTGACCCGTCCTGCAGCGCCGGTGTGAGACTGAAGGCAGCCAGAGGACAGCAGGCGAGACCGCTGGGGTGTGGAGTGCGCAGCACACACTTGTACAGGAAGAGAAAATCTTACGTATCCGGATTGCTGGCACATGGTGCAGACACAGGGTCCCCAGCGATCCCTGAGAGGATATTTGGTGCCCACTGGGCATCCCAGTGACATGGCTTTAGTGGCACCTCTGTCCAGGAGTCCGTGGAGGTGGTTCTCCAGCTGGGCGTGTGGGGGATGGGATGCCCTTAGCAGCAGGGTCCCCATGTCCAGGCAAGCCTGTGGGACCGGCTGGTGTACCAGTGGTGACTGCTGCAAGGAGCTTGGACTTGACCCTCTCACGAGGACCTGGAGGAGCTGTCCCGTGACCAGCTGAGCCTACCAGTGCGGAGCTCGGGGGGGAGAGGAAGCAAGGGGTTTTCAGTGAGTTGGGTCCTTAGATAATGACAGAGGAGAGCTGGAGCATCAGGACCCCGGCTTCCTGCCTTGCATGTTGTACACTGTGTCCCAGAACTCCCCAGGGGCTCAGGTGTCCCCTGCAGGGCCCCACTCAGTGGTCTTCTTTTGTGTCCTCACTCCCCAACCAGGCTTTGGGGACCACCATGGAAGTGTGCTGAGGCTGTTGCATTGGGGGACTAGGGATGGCGGGACACGCAGATGCCACAAGCTTATCTCTCACAGTTTGGAAGGTCTGGCCGAGGCGTCTGGGCTGTGAGGGAGGACCTGCTCTGGCCTCTGTCCTGCTGTAGGTCTTGCTGGCCATGTGTGGTGTTCCATGGCTTGGAAATGAGTCATCTGATTGTCTGTCTTTACAGCCATGTGACACTCTCTGTGTGTGTGCATGTGTGTGTGTGTGTGTGTACATGCATGTATGTGTGTGTGTATGTCTACAAAATTTTCCCTGTTATGAAAATGCCAGTTATACTGGCCAAGGTTGCACCTTCATGACCTCGATTTAATTTGATTAAAGACCTGTCTTGAAATAAGTTCTCATTCTGAGGTATTGGGGTACCACTGAATTATGAGGGGATGTAGACTGACATGCACACTACACTGCCATCGGGTCTGTTTTCAATGACCCAAGATAAGCTGGCAGGAGCGAGGCCAGAGTGTCACTGTACAGACAGACAGACAGACAGACAGACTACTTGAGGCAGTGTTTGGGTTCTTATTCGAGGGTGAGGTGAGGGTCAGAGTGAACCCACAGTCAGGATAGAAACACCCAAGCTCACGTCACCGCGGGGTTCTGGTTCCTCCCTGGTGTGAGGTGAATGGTACCCAGCACCAGCCTGAGAAGAAGGTGAAGCAGGAAGGCTTTAATTCCTTTAAATATTAATGCACCAAAGAGATAACTTTCAGACCTCAATTTTTCTCCAGAAATGACATATTGGAAAGGGATATGTTCACGCTGGAGAGCATCTCTACCTAATTGGTCTCGTCGTATTAGGATATCTTTGCACAATCCTTTCTTTGTAGGACCTCTGAGGACCTGCACTAGAAAGGTGGCTGGCTGGGTGACATTTGATGGAAAATAGAACAGGCAATGGATTTCGCCCTGGAGTACAGAGAGGCTTTAAAGTTAATTTAATTAATATACTGCTTTTACTAAGAAACTTCTGGAAGAAAGCAAAGATGTTCAACTGTCCACCAGTGTTGCCAAGGGGATCACAGCACAGCAGCAGTGTTGAAGGAATGGCTGTTTCGGGTGTCCTCGAGGGCTGGTTTTCTCTCCTCAGAGGGACTCACAGACCTGGTCGACCATGAATCCAACATTTCAGTCTGTCAGACTAAGACAGGTACAAGTCAGGGAAGTTTTCTTGAGGGGCCAGGGAGGGAAACCACTGATTGCTTGACTTTGCCACCAACTTCGACCTCCCAACACCCCAACGAAAGGAACTCAGTGCTGGTGGATTTTGGAGCCTTCTGGAACGTCCTCTCTGGCTCTGAGATGCCCGACCCACGCGTGGGAGGCTCATCCTGCCGTTCCTGCCGGTCAGTGCGTTCATTCTGGAGTCAAGAGCTGGCCCGAGGCGGCTGCTCTCTCAGGGAAGTCCTCCGCTTCTTCTTTTCAGCCCCAAAGCAGACACCTGGTGTGAGGTTTGGGTGTGGCTCTCCCACAGACCTAGTGGGAAGCCTGGGTTCCCAGGCAAAACGCAAGGAAGGGCCCCGTGGGAGGCCTGAGGTCAGTGGACAGGTCGCGAGGCCCTGCGCTCCTCTCGCCCTCCTGGCCCGTGGACGGTCTGCTCTCACACATGCTCCCCCAGTGCCCTCTGGAGTATTCACCAGAGGGCAAGCAGGGGCTGCTGAATCTTGGGTTGAACCACAAACTCAGTAACTTGTTTTTCTATATAATTTAATTGCCTTGAGTATTTTATTATAGTAATAGATCAGAAGCTTCGATAAAAACCGCAGCACAGACCCTTCTGTGCTCCAGTGGGCTCAGTGTGGCTCCAGTTGACACACGGTGCGTGTTGTGGGAAGATCTTATCTTATGATACTGCAGGGTTTTTTTGTTTTTTTTAAATTTTTTGAGACAAGGTCTTGATTTGTAGTTCATGCTGGTCCTGAATTCAGTCTCAAACTGAGCAGTCCTCTTGCTTCTGCCTCCCAGTGCTGGGATTAGTGAGTTACCACACCCAACATTGTTGTATGTGGTTATCGGGGATTAAACCCAGGACCTTGTGCTTGCAAGGCAGGTGCTGGAACCACTGACTAAATCCCGGGCCCAACACTGCAGGGTCTTGGAGGGAAAGCTCTTTGCTTCTCTTTTCCTGATAATCACCTTAAAGACTGTTAGAAAACTCTCAAGACCAATTTTAATTAAAGTCATGGGTTTATTTTGGAGATGAGAGAGTGACCCAAAGAGACCACCCGGGGAGCGTCAGCGCTCCGAGGATTGAGATACCTGCTTTCTCGAGGGCAGTGTGTATCCTGAAGGTCTGTACCACGAGCCTCTGCCATTTCAAGTTTGAGAGCTACTCTTGGACTGACCCACACATTTTGAAGTCTGTCGCAAAACTCTGCCATTGAGATCCAGGTACATTCAAAAGAAAAAATACACAGATGTACGCTGTAGTGAACAAAGGATCCAGGCAGCCAGATTCCTTTCATTTGTTAACTTTTCATTTATCTGTTAATTTCTGTGTTAAGTAAGATCTTGTGATTTCTCAGGGGATGGCTGTGCTTAAGATTTTTTAAAAAAATTTTAAACTCAAAGGACAACTGCAGCCTAGGGAACTCATTCAAAGTGCCAAAACCCAGAGCAATCCTGCTGTAAAACTAGCCCGAAAAGCATCACCTTGGCAGTAAGGAAAGCAAAGAATGTAATTAGAATTCTAACGAAGGCAGCCAAATACATAGATCACATGAATAAACGATGTACCTTTAATGCCTCCACAGCCCCGTGGGAGGCTCGGGAGGAATGAGTCACTGGGGATTAGCTCTTGGAAATGAGCAAACAGGCTTCCTCCATTAATGACATCTCGCTTATCTTCCCATCCCAGTTAATACCACAATTGCCCCCCATCGGAGCCCAGAGATTGGGCCCGAAGGCCAGCGGCCTCCAGTCCCGTGTGAATCTTCTGTGCCCTTTCACAGGACTGCGTGGCTTCCTGTTAGAGTGATTTCCATTTGCAAATGGGCTGGTGCTCTTGATTTATTTTATCACCACAGCGAAGCTCCACCCTCCATCTCTGGACGCGTCTTGTGTCTTATCTTCTAAGGGCCCCCTGGCCCGCGGAGGTCACCCGCTGGCTAGAACTTAATTAGGCGGCGTTTGAAGATCCGCTGGCCTCTCTGGCAGCTGGCCACCTTATCTCCTGGTGCAGGAATCCCTGGAGAGGCTGTGCCTGCTGAACCCTGGGGCCCGGTGAAGAGGGCTTGAGATTGATTTCTGATTTACAAAACCAAACGATACAAAACAAACCCTTTCTTTCCTATATTACCTGGGAAGCTCAGATTACCTTTAGGAGAACCAACACAAGGCCTGAAGACACCCTAAAGATTTCAGGATGGCAGGGGTGCAGTGGAGGGAGAGAGGGGTAGTGGGCAAGTTCACCATGCCCACCCCAACAGTCCACAGGCTGAGCACTTGGGCAGGTGTCTCGGGTCCTCAACGCGGAGACTGGTGGAGAGCGGGAACCAAAGGCCTTCCTAAGGACGGGCTCTGCTGATGCCCTGGCTCCTCATGGCGGTAGGTGCTAGCTCATCTGGCCTGGTGGCTGCCCTGATGCTTAGGTGGCAGGGCCCAAGACCTCTTCTGCATTTATAAAAAATGTGTGGGTTCTTCACTTCCGGTTCTTAGTCACAAAAAAAACAGCCACCCAGGCCTGGCTCCCCGCCAGCAGCCTGATATCAGCTCTGTGGTGCCTCTTCTGCCCATGATCCTGTGTGACCTGGTCCAGCAGATAGCTGGGTGGTGACGAGCTGGGGCTCCTCTGGCTGCTGCTAAAGGCCCTGGTTCTGTTACAGACTCACAACCCGGACGGGGTGTGGGATGCACACCTATAACCCTGGCTACCTGGGAGAGTGAGGCAGGAGAAGCACAAGTTCAAGACCAGCTCGGGCAACTTAGCAACTTGGCGAGACAAGGTCTCAAAAAGCAAAAGGGGCTGGAATGTGGCTCAGTGTAAAGGTCCAGAGTTCAGCTCCTGGTATGGGGAAAAAATGACCAGATCAAGGTACAACAGGGCTCCTGCCAGTCCTCTGTAATCACCAGGTAGCAGCAAAGCCAACCAGCCTGCTGGGAGTTACTTTTTGTGTCTTTCTTTCCGCAGCTGGAGTGACCCTGGCTTCCCTGAGCCCCGAGTCTCACTGCACAGGCTCTGGCGGATGGAGGTTTTTGCTCCAACAGCTTACCAGGCCTTCGGTCAGCCAGACCCAGAGAAACGGCCAAAACCGAACATCCCACCTCAGCTGCAGTCAAAATAATGTCTGGTCTTTTATTTGCAGGACACTTGGTAGTGTCTCTGTCACCTTCTCTTTGATCCTCTGGACAACCAGATGAGGTGAGCAAGGGTGGTCGGGTCTCTGCTGCTTCCCCGAGGGGTCTGAGTCAAACAGACCAAGGGTCCTTGCCTCTGGCAGGACAGAGCTTGGCTCTGCTGGACTTCGCCACCTATGTGCTTCTCAGGCGGTTGCCCTTGTGCAGGGTCTAACCTGCCCCGCCGGCACCTGAGGGTACGATTAGGTGAAGACATTTTTGGAAAACAAAAGAATCTGAAGAGAGCAGTAGTGGAGGACTCGCCCAGCTTGCCCCCTTCAAGCGGGCGCACGAGGCCAGTGGCTGGTGCGAGGCCACTGGCCGTGAGGCTCCTTCGACCCTGGGTGCTGCTTTCTCTTCACCACTCATGTCTCTCCTCCTGATTCACCTTTTAGCTTTACAATGTTTTTGTGCTGCGAGTTGAACAAATCCACTTAATAGGCACAAGTACCATTTTCTGTCCTGCTGACCTCCAAAATGTCCTTCTGAGCTGGACTGTGTCCACGGCAGAAATCGGGGCCTGCAGGACTTTCGATTCTCACTGGAAAATGTCACTGCAGCCTAAATTCCATCCTTTGAGGCTTTTCCTGGCTTCAGCTGAGAACCATTAACGTGGGTTCAAACCCAAGCACGTCTGGACGAGAATGTCTTCAAACCACGGCTTTCCCCCTGCAGCCTTGGGACGCGCCTGATCCTAGACCGAGGGCTGCCAGAATCACCGGGAGACTTGTTGAGAATGCAGATCTCTGGGCCTTGTCCAGGTTTCCAGCTCATGTATTTTCACAGTACTGGGAATCTAACCCAGAGGCCTCAGTGTGCTAGGCGAGCACTCTGCCCTGGTTTATGTTTAAAATATATTTGTTATAGTCTGGGCATTTAGCTCAGCGGCACCGCACCTACCTTGCAATCCACCTATCAAGATTCTCGTGGAAGTTGAAGCTAGACTTGAGAAGGCCTGTCCCAAGCTGTACGTGTGAACCCAGCATTGCTTCCTGAACTTACACGTGAGCTTATTCTCCAGTGAGTGCCGCATGCGCTCAGTGAGTCTGAAATGTGGACAGGCTCTGGGGGTTCAAAGCCGGGTCCTTCTCCTCTAGGTTCACAGCGATGGGCACACAGAGAAGCCGTGGACCGTGGGTTCCCTGGGCTGCTCACCTGTGCTGTCTGGGCCAAGCTTCACAGCATCCACGGCAGGAGAGAGGGGCGGACGGGGTTCTCAGAACCGTCCGAGCCACTCAGCTGCCTGGAAGGCTATGGCCTTTCTGTCCCTACACTGTAGACTTGGGCCCTGACTTCCCAATTCAGAGGACACCAGTGACCAAGGGTGGCCTCCCCGAGGAGCGACCTGCACCCAGCACCCAGCAGAGGAGGGCACCAGGCCGGGCTCAGACTCTGCCGTCACCACGGGGAAATGAGCTCTCTTCCTTCAGCAGCGCTGGGGATGGATCCCAGGACCACATGCACTCCAGGCAAGTCCTCTACCGCTGGGCTCCGTCCCCAGCCCCTGAGACCCCTGAGGCTCGTAGTGATAATCAATACCCCCACATTCTGATGACTGGGGAACTCGATGTATTTACATAGCCGATCCTGACGTGGACTCGTCTTTCTGAGCACCCACCAGGCGTCATGCCCTAATTTAGGCTTGACGGGTCCTGGCTTCCATAGGTTGGTTCTGCTCACTGTGTGAATGCAGTAGACAGACATATGGACGGGGACTGGCACCCCGTGGGGAGCCCTGGGGAGCAGATGCTTCCTGCTGGGCCCCTTGGTCTGTCTCCTCCAAAACGTCTTGAGTGCGAGTGGGAAGCTCGAGTCACGGCGCAGGGCGCCCTGGCCAGGTGGTTTATGGAAGGAGAGACGGGACCCTCCTGCACAGGGAGCAGCGTTCTCCTGCCAAGTGGGCCTTTTGTCAAGGTCACGGCTATTAAGGTACATTTTTTTCCACAAGTTCATCCAACAAGCCAGGTGGTCCTGACACAGTAATAGATTTTATTTTCAAGTGGAAACTGGACTTCTTCCTCGGTACAGAATCTCCCGAGCTGTTGGAGCGTGACTCAATGCGTATTTGACTTCCATGGGCTGACATGAGCCAGGGAGAAGACCGAGACTGCTTTAGGAGGTGGGTGGTCTGCAAAAGCAGTGCTCTGTGGAGGACCCCAGGTGACTCGCATGAAAATCACCCGACGTGCTCCTGCAAAGGGCAGAGGCCCACACTGCTCCCCTCTGCAACCTGCCTCTTTTTGCTCTCCTAGAGATTCTTAAAAACATGGACATTTGCAGACTCCTGGGATCCTTCCCAGGAGTCAGACGTTAGGGTTCAGTGGACTTTCTGAGCATGCTGGCCCAGCCCACAGAGGCCCTCTCTGGGGAGGGCAGAGTCACCGTCCACCCACTGGGGACAGAGCCTTGCGTGGCCCAGAGCCTTGCACACAAGGATGGTGGCAGAGGCACAGCTGAAGGTCATTGTCTACCCGAGGGCAGATGGAAGCCCCTGGAATCTTTGGGGTTCCTGAAGACCTCTTGGGGAACACGCTTCCAGCTTCCGCTCACACGGCTCCCCTCTTCCTTCTGCCTAGCCTTCCTGGCTCGCCTCCCGCTCGTTACCCACACCACCTCATCCTCCACCACAGTCTCCATTCATCTGTCACATGCTGCCTCTGCTGTTTGCCCATCCCGTTTATCTCCTGAAGTGGCTGTCGGGCCCAGTGGGCCGAGGTTCTCTGGGCCTTGCTTTGCCTGGCACCACGATCATCAGATGCACGGACGTGGGATGGGCGGTGGTGAAGAGTGGGGACGACTATGGATGGTGCCTTTTGGTGTGTGGTGCCAGGGATGGGGCCTGGGGACTTGTGCATGCCAGGCGAGCTCCCTGCCACTGAGCTGTGTTCTCAGCCCTGGTGGAGTCGCTTCAGAGGGCAGTGACAGGGCACCTGCAGTGTGGCAGCACCCACTGAGACGTGGGGTACACTAGGCAGATGAAGACCTGCATCCCAGGGGAGCTGGTGCTCAAGAAAAGGCAGAGATAAAATACTAGACCTCACAGAGACGTAGAGGATATGACTGTTTGAAGGTGAAAAATGCGATGGGCAAACAAAAGCAGAGCCTCCTGGGGTTGGGATGAGAGGGTGGGGTGAGGTCGGGTGGGCCAAATGTTCAAACTGGGCGAGGGAGGGCGCTAATCACCTAGTTATCCGGGAAAGGAGCCTTGGGGCAGACGTGGCAGGTGGCGGAAAGACCTAGAACCTGTCTCTGAGGGAAAAGTGGCGAGAGGCTGGTAGGAGTGAGCAGGGGAGGAGAGGAAGGGGGAACGTGAGGGAGGCCGCTCAGGCTGGGCTTCACGGACTGAGCTGTAAAGTGTGGTGGATATGGGATGGGGTCCATGATACCTAAACTCTACTGCGTCTGAACAAAGTTTCAAATGTAGCTTTGCAGGGGCACAGAGCACATGTCAGTGCCCACAGCCCACATGGACGGACAGAACATTCTCGTCACGGTGGAAGTGTCCAGGGACAGCATGGGGACAGACAGTCGCCTTTACTCGAGTGCAGTGACGG
Source organism: Petromus typicus (assembly GCA_004026965.1). Lineage (NCBI taxonomy): Eukaryota > Metazoa > Chordata > Mammalia > Rodentia > Petromuridae > Petromus > Petromus typicus. The sequence goes on along the minus strand of PVIR01003641.1, from coordinate 22,290 downwards.
CATGGTGGGCTGAGCACAGGCCCACTGGCTTCTGTGTGGAGGACACGGCTGGGGACACTGCTACGAGGCAGCTGTGGCTGTGAAGGCCAGAGTCCACGATGGAGGCCAGCGCGGTTGGTGAGAAGTGTTGGGTCTCCATGCTCTGACTGTAGCAGGAAGAGGACGTGCTGATGGGCTGGCTATGGAGCACCGGAAGAGAGGGAGGGACGGAGAGGGAGAGAGAGACAGAGACGGAGAGGGGCGGGGAGAAGGCCGAGGCCTCTCCAGCTAGAAAGAGAAATAAGGAGTTTAGTTTGGGGTATTTGGAGTGTGTGATGCTTATTAGACATCGAGGTGCTGATGTTCTGAGTCGGGAGTTGAGTGTATGGGGCTCGGTTTGGTGAAAAGTCTGGGGGAGGGATACATGTTGGGAAGTGGGTGGAACGGAAATGGAAATAAAGGTCCAGCGCTCGATGAGTCACTCAAGGAGTGAAAAGGATCTGGTAGGAGCAAGACGCCATGAAGCTGAGGCTCACATCGGTCTGGCTGCTTCTGAAAGTCTTGCGACCTCAGCTCCCTCCTGTCCGCCACAGGTGCAGCAGCAGCCTCCCGGACCCACCACAGCTTCTCATGCAGAGGCAAACGGTGGATCTCAATGGGAGAGGAAGTCAGAGTCCTCAAGAAGGTCGAGCATACCCCTTGGCCCTGCTCCCGCTGCTCAGCCCCCGGCCCCTGCCCTCCAGCCCCAGCTGGCCTCCTCATAGTTCCTCCACCTGTAAGACCACCTGCCCCAGGGACTTTGCAGTGGCTCCTCGGGCCAGAAACCTCGTGGCTTACACACTCCTTCCTCTCTCCTCCACATCTGCCCTAAGCCCCACGTGCTCCCGGATCCCAGCTCGGCGGCACCCTTCCCTGTGTCTGTGTGCATCTCGGTCTGGCTCCTTTGCTGTTCAGCCCCGAGACCCCAGGGCATTTGCTCATCCAAGTTCATGGAGGCCTCTGAAGTCTCCCCAGGATGGGCAGAAGCACAGGGGAGGGGCTCAGGGCTGCCTGCCCTCTCTCTTTGCAGGGAGGCAAGGGCTTGGCCATCTGTCCAACATGGCACCGGGGCAACGGGAACTCAAAAGGAAGGTGGTGCTGGAGAGGCCCTGGCTTCCGGAAGAGGCTCAGTCACGCTGCCACCTCTCAGAGGACACCAGAAAGTGGGAACCTGTCATCGTCTCTGGAGACAGAGGCAGCTCCTCCACCTCCCCTCCTTTTCCTCTTTGCTGTCACTTCTCTGACTTCTGTTAAATGGCCACGGTGGAAACGTGCGGGGGAGGTGTCCCGTGCCGTTTTGAGACCTGGCCGCGAGGTGCTGCCCACACAGGCCTCTCAGCAAGAGGACCGTCCCGGCCTCTCGTGTCCACCCTGGGGCCATGGCCACGCGCTGCCCAGCAGGGTGCAGGCTCCGAGGGCGGAGGCGGGGGTGCAGAAACCAGGAGGGCTGGCTGACGGTGTTTCCACCTTTTCTTTCTTTTAAGTAAATTATGGCAAATTGATCTTGTTGGAAAAATTGGGCCATTACCCTCGCTGTGCGTTGTGTCTATCTGCCGGGGGCCAGGCAGGGGCGGGGCGGAGACGCAGGCCTCGCTGCCTGACTCCCTCTGTCCAACAGAAAGCCTCACTCCGTGTGGTTGTGGGAAATTGCTGGCCCGCCTCCACGAGGGCTTTAGAGAGAACCCAGGCCCTTCACCGTACGCATTTCTTTGTCTTTGTTGTGAAAATGATCCTCATCATGACAAATACGCTCAAGCCTATGAGTTAAGGGTCAGGAAGAGAGGGAGCGAGCCGGAGCAGGCTGGGGGTGCGGCTTCACAGGGAAGCCCCCGGCTGGGGGTGCGGCTTCACAGGGAAGCCCGGCTTCACTCGCTGGCTCACGTGTCAGGGGCCTGATGTCAGGGAACACCAGCACCGCTGTGGCAGCTTCTCCCAGGCGCAGAAGGAGACATATTCGATTCTTATCAGATTCCCCTGGAGGACAAAAGCCTTGGTCCAGGGAAGGTGGGGTAAAACAGAGGTGTCTGACAGGGAAATGGCACCAAAGGGCAGGAACGGATGTGTTGGAGAAGCTCGAATGTGGTTAGGACAAGTGTGCCACATGCATATCTCATAGCCAGACGGTTGCAGAGGCACTCTCCTGTCCAGCCTGAGCCCTTACAGGTCAGAGCACACTCACCTCCGTGTGTTGAGGCCTTGCCCGCCACCCCAGGAGACCGATCCACAGCCTCCTGATTGACTCAGATTCTGCCCTCTTCCATAGTTACAAGCTATAAATAGACACCTAGGCCATAGCCAATCACCAAAGGCCAAGTAGACGACACCACCTCTTGCGTATGCACACCCCTTCCCTACCATACTCTGTATAAGTACTGACTCAGCTCAGTTAAAGCAGAAGCGTTCCTGAAACCTCCCTTGGGTCTGAGTGGTGACTCCACACCACCCTGTCCTCCCTGTCCCGATTCTACCTCACGACGCCTCAGATAGACAACACGAGCAGCTGGCCACAAGCAGCCGGGGGGAGCTTTGGGACGCAGACTCTGGATCGGATGGGCCTGAAGTCTGTCCTGTGTCCCCTCTGACCTTGGCGAGTGATTTCACAGTGTTGATTCTCCTCTCTGGAAATGGGTGTGTAACCGCAGCTGTCTCTCAGGATCACTTTCAGAGCTCAATGAGAAAATATGTGCATGTTCCTGGTACCAGAGAGTCCACCCATAGCCACCCTTAGCCCCCAGAGGCACGGCCACCCCTGCACGGTTGCCACCAGCGGACTGAACCCAGGCGGTATCATTTACTACCCAGAGGCCTTTGGGCAGTGCAGTCTTACCGTGTGTGTGAACACAGAGATCACAATGGTATCAAACGTAGATTAAGTGAGACAAATCCTGCTCTTCCCGCCCTGGTGGCACGTACAACGTTACCTAGGCATCACCGTTAACTTCAAGCTGCTCTAGCCCCGGCCTCCTTCGGAGAGGAGGTAGCCAAGTGCTCCGGTGCTTCCTGAAGGGCAAAGGTCAAGCCTGGCTCCCAAGTGCTGCTGGGAGCAGCCCTGAAGCCCGGAACCTGCCTGCTTATGGGCCTCAGGAGGCAGTGACAAGGGTACGGCAGGGAGGCATTGCTGCAGCGGCTGCAGCTGCGCCGTCCCTCCCAGGCTGGGCGCTGGGTGTTCCCCTCTCTGCCCCGGCCACAGGCTGAGCATGGCACCTGCCGCCCTCACTGCCCGTCACAGGCTGAAGGAGGGGTCAGGGTTTCCCCTTGGGCATCAGCAAGCAGCAGAGTGGGAGTGTTAGTGACAGCTACCAGGTCGGGTCCGTGGGGCCAGGGGCAGGGTGAGGTGAGGGTAGGACAGGCAGGAGGCCAGGGTGCCAGGCCTCGAGGAGCAGAGAGGGGGCAGCGTCCCCGTGGCTGCTGTGGGTCAGGATGAAGCCGCGCCTGACGCTTTCTCTGTGGCCGTGTCCTCAGCGCGGGGTGTCGGGGGAGAAAGTTCTGCAAGGCTCAGATGATGCCGCCACAGGGCACCTGAGGGTCAGGACAGGCAGAGCGCGGAAGCTCTCAGCTGGCTTCCAACAGGCGGGTGGGCCTGCTCGGGGACAGCTCCCCCAGGCACGGTGGGGACGAGACCGAGAGCCAGTAGCTGGCCAGGCAGGAAAAGCTCGTGGTTTTCGGTGGGGTGGGGCTTGGGCTAGGGTCTTGTCACATCCGCTGACACTCCCAAGGCACATCCTGCTCCAAGGGCGGGAGCCAAACCTCTCCTGGTGTTGTATTCTACACCCCATCACCCCAAGTTCTGGCAAAATCCTGGCTGCTGTTCCCCACGGGACCGGTGTTCTCAGTCATCTCTTTATCCCACCTGCTCCAGAGCTGGTTGGCTTGGGGGAGGCTGCACATCGGTAGAGACACTGCATCGAGGGACAGTGCCCAGCCATGAAGGCCAGAACCACGAGTCCATTGCTCTGTCCCTGTCCTTCATGAAAGTCCCACTACTAAGCCACCAAAGAGATGAGAAGCCCTGTCTGCCCCTGAGACACTGCTGACTTTGGACATGGCTGATCCTGCCTGGATCTCGCAGTCACAGCAGCCCCACCCCTGCTGCCCTGGAGAGCCCCGAGGGGCGCCCCTCTGCTCTCTAAGGAGAGCTGCTTCTCACTCTGATGCAGGCTGACAAGAGGCACCACCACCTGGTTAGCCATGTACCCATATCTGTGGGGCTTCTCGGAGTTGGGCCGGAGTCCCTGGGCCCCTCTCCTCTTGCAGCTGGCATGGATATCTCAAGGCAACAAAGCCCACCAGATAAGGTGGCAGAGGGACAGGATGTCCCCAGTATGATACAGCCCCTGGTGGCTGGAGGTTTGGGTTGGAGGTGTCCTGGCAGTCTGAGAAGTGGAACATGCTGCAGACAGGTGGGATTTTAGTGCCAGTGACAGAAGGGCCAAGCACCTTCGCATTGTATCTTGCATGCTGGTTACTTCAGTGTTTTTGCACACATTGGTAAGTTATACTGTTTTTGCTTAACGCAGTGGCATGGGTGTTTTGTCCTGCTGACCTCGGGACTTGACACGGCCCTCAAGAGCTTGTCCTCATTTCAACTGTGACCTGACACCGCGGCATCTCTGCTTTCTGTTCTGTCCCCCATCCCCTCCTGCTCTGCCGCTGAGCCGGAGATGACAAGGTCAAAGTGCACTGTGCAGCGCAGACCCTCACCAAGGGCCTAAACAGCCTCAGCCTCTGCTGACGGGAACCGGGAGGCAGGAGCAGTGAAAGTGAGGACTGTGGGCATCTGGGCATCGTCCTGGGGCCCTCGGTCCCTGCGGGGTGGGGTGGGGGAGGGGCTGTGCTGGCCGTGAGCCTTGCCTGCCAGGGGTGCCTGCCTCCCTTCCTGCCTCTCAGTCCTTTTGTTTTGCACCAGCTCCCACCCTCTAGGAAAGCAGACTCAAGAGCCCAGCGAAGGGTGGGTGGGCATCTGCGGAGGGGACAGTGAGGACCAGCACAGGCTCTGAACCAGCAAGGGCACGGGTGGTGTGGGAAAGGACTGGGGTCAGAGAGTGCAGAACACAAGAGAGGCATCGGAGCAGATGTGTTTGTTCCAGTCCCAAACTGGAAGGCATCCAAAGGCCCCGGGACAGGAAAGAAGCTAAAGTCACAGGTAGCCCTATGGGGCTGTGGAGACAGCAGAGCCAGCCTGTCAGCCTCTGGGTTCCGTAACAAAACGCCGATGGCTGGGGGCTGAGAACCTCCCAGCACCTTAGGGAGAGAAAGGAAGCCAACTTTGATGTCTCCACACAGGAGGACTCTGACGTCACCAGGAGGCCCCGCCCCCACCTGCTGGCTGACCCTCGTCACCCGCCACGGCTCCCAACGCCCTGACCCTGGGCTCAGGGCTTCACGGTAACAGTTCCAGAGAGACCAAACATTTAGTCCGTAATGGTGAACCTTAGAAGACAACACGAATCTCAGAAGACAGCATGCTGAGCGAAAGGAAGTGAGTGCAGAAGAGTACGTGCCGTGTGATTATTTTAACTGAACTTCCAGAGTAGGCAGAACCCCTGTCTGGTGAGGGGCGGTGGGCTGAAGGTCACCCCTGTGGAGGGTGGGCACTGGCTATGGAGGGCTCTCGGAACTTTCTGGAAGGATGGACCACTGAGGGCGTTTCTGTCGGGCTGACATGAGGGAATGGTTGCACAGGTGTGTGCTTGTTCAGATCCCACTAACTGTACACAAGGGACGTGTGTTTCAAGTAAATTATGTCTCAGTAAATACTAGCATTTCCGAGAAGGTTTATGAGACTCGTGAAGAAAACAGGAAGAGAGGGACTTTGACACGTGTGAGTACACACCTTCGTCCAGAGGAGGCTGTCCACGGTTGGTCGGCTCCAAGGCGGAAACAGCACGGCAGAAGGGTACAGTGCCAGACAGCTGCTCAGCCCATGGCGGCTGCAAGCAGAGGGAGAGGGAGAAGCCGGGGCGAGAGTATCGCCCAGTCACACCCCAGTGGCCTCTGCCTCTGCCCTGACCCTTCCTAACGCACGTGCAGTTTGAAAGCGATCAGTCGGTCAGTCCACATACCTCCCTCAGAGTACAGAGCCCTCACTCATGCTCCATACAAAGGAGACTTGGCAGAACGTTTTAGATCTAAACCATGACATCCACTCAGTGCACACTACATGCAGCTATGTGCACACCCACACGTATGTACATGAAGTAACCGAGAAATAAATGGCAACCCATCATGATGACATGTCAAAACACCAAGGGTCAGCGTATTCCAGCGCATCAGAAGGGCCGTGTACACCGTGTGCCACAGAGAAACTGCAAGTGTTTCTGGGAGCAGACAAGTTTCTGGGCCCCAGGAGGCCGAAGCCAGCGCGGGAGACCGACGGATGGAAGTGGCATCTCCCGTGAATTACATCCAAGTTACACTTTTCCACTCTGGCAAAAAAAATGCAGTGTTTCCTGCAGCAGAACTGAGCTGTACTGTGGGATTCACAGCCTGCCTGGCTGACTTCAGGTACTTCTGGAAGCTGCACTGGATGTTCGATAGTGACCAGAGATAGCTGTTCCTCTGGGGAGTAAGGTCAAGGTCAAGGTCAAAGGTGACACCCCCCCCATCAGGATCCCAAGGAGAGGCTGGGCCTGTGTCCTCAACTTTAGTACGGTACTGGAGATGCGAGGTTCCTCTTTGTGCCATGTCAGCTCCCCGGTAACTGCTCACGTCTTCCTGGCCTGAGGCCTCTTCGCCCTCCAAGCAGCCCCTGGACAGCCGACACTTCACACTCACTCACTGGGTTTGGATACAGTAGCTAATTTTCCCATTTGCAAGATGGATTCCCAAGTGCCCATCTGGGGGCCACCCTGAGATGCTGGGGGCTGTGGCCAGCACGTAGGGTGCTCAGTGGCCAAGCGCTTCACTGAGCCTCAGGGACCACGGAGCACAACCCTCTGGCTGCTGCTCTGTGCTGTCCTCACTGACCCGTCCCTCCTGCCCCCACTGGGTAACTGTGACCCAGCACATAGTCACGAACTGAGACAAGTTCCCCGAAGGCGAGGCAGAGGGCCCCTCAGCGTGCAGCAGCACAGCACCGGATCCAGATTCCTGCCTCTCCACGAGTATCTGTGCCCTGAGCTCCCTGTGCACAGGTGAAGGGGTTGCCAGGGAGCAGGAAGCCCCAGACAGAAGTGGGGGAGGGTGGGGTGAGACCATTTTTGCTAGGAAGTCACCGCAAGGTTCTTTGAGAAGATGACACTGTGTCACTGGCTGGGGAAGTTTCTGCGAAGGCATCCCATGTGCAAAGGCCCTGGGTGAGCGCCTGCCTGGTGAGCTCGAAGAACAGTCAAAGCAGGGTGTGTGGCTGGGACGGGGCTGTTGGGAAAGTGACGGGAAGAGGACCCGGTGAGAAGGGCACAAGAATTGGGACCCAGCGCCCCTGACGTCAGTGGCTGCTCCCTGCCTGAACAGAAGAGGGCTCGGGCAATGCCCTGCAGGGTCGGACTACTCCTGCTGAGCGGCCCTCAGGGCTTCCTTGGAACAGGCACAAGGACAGGAGGCCACTCGGCGCCTCCCTGCTCGAGAGCTGAGGATTTCACCCTGCTGTCCTCTGTACTCTGGTCAGAGCCGGAAGTCAAAGTTTCCACAGCTTTGCTGAAAAACCGTGAAACTAAATACACTGTCCCTCCTTGTGTTATGACAGGAAAAAACAAAATCATAAATTCCAAGTATTATAAGGAACTAAACATCTAGATATGTCTTAAAACCGTTCTGATTTATTACTATGGGCCAGGAAATATACAAATTAACAGAAAGACAGTATGTAAATGCTGCAGAATTCAGAACGGGTCTGGGTGGGACTGAGTCCGAGCTCTTTATAACCACTCGGTTGTTCTGCATTCTTGTCTGAGCTTACGGATTATATCTATTCTTTTATATCTGTTTTTCTCTTGTTCTTCTTGTATTATTTTGATATCACGCAACTGCAGAGATCCTGCAGGAAGACTCGAGGTTTGCTCTGAGAAGGACATTTGGATTTGAATTTGCAGAAATTCTGTAAGTGCCTGAGCCCTGTGAGAGGCCGTTGACTGACACCGTGAGCCTTGTGGGCCCCTTTGCCACCCCAAGTGCCTCCTGCTTTACAGCTCTGCCCTTGCTACCCTCCTGCTTAGACTGAGCAGGGCCGAGTCAGGGTGAGGGGCCTGCTGTGGGTCGAATCCAGGCGCAGGACACTCAGCCGTCTGTGCAGATAACAGGAGGACGTGGTGTGTTAGCACAGTGAGACTGCTGCCGAGCCAGGCCCTGGTGAGCAAAGCAGTCAGCTTTGCACAAGCTCCTCCTTCGCACGTCCCCAGACATGCAGCTCTGGTAGCTACTGTTTGTATTTTTTTTTTAATATTATACTCAGCCTATATTTTAATTACTATTGATTTTCACGTATTGTACTGAAGTGCAGAATTAATGGTCCTGGGGACTGAGGTTTCCAGTGTCCCTGTTTTGGAGCCTGTGGTACCTGCCCCACCTGGCTGGCCCAGTCTGCACCCCGGCTCGAGTGCCCCTCCCCCCGGCCCCTCTGTAGTTCTGGCTTGTCTCGTCCCCATGGCCTGGGCTCCAGGGTCCCCTTCTTGGGGAGATTTGGTCTAGCTGGAGGGGCTCAGAGGTAATGGCCGTCCAGCTGCTGCATTCCACCACCTGGTTATCACACGTGACACTACTGGCACACGTGCGTGCTGCTGTGCAGTCCGGCTGCCTTGTTCACCGACAGACCCAGAAAGGCAGGACCTGTTCTTCTCTGTGTTTGTGCCTGCAAAGGGTCTCATGCTAAGTAGGTGTGCAGTAAACAGTTGCTGGCTCATCCCCGCTCTTTCCTTTGGCTGCAACATTACCCCTCAGCACAGAGAACTGAGTCCCTGAACCCAGAGGGCCGGCAGGAGGCTGGGCCCAAGACTGAGGAGACAGGAGTGATGGGGAGGAGTTGCTGAGGAGGGCCGCGTCGCACCTGGGCTCTTCACATCACAGACATTCTGAATATCTACCCAGCACTGTCCCTACGAGGTCCTCTGTGTGCCAGCGGACACACAGTGACCTCTAGGGAAGTGACCTCTAGGGAAAGCTGTGCGTGGTACTGCTTTAGAGGGTGCTGTTCACGTTGGTGTCCAGGTGCACGACTTTGGAGAGGCCTGAGCAGCGGACAGCCGGTGCAACTGCACATGTGCTTGGAGCACAAGCAGGCGAACTCAGCCTTACAGGAGAGGGGCCTCGCGTGCAGGGGCGGAGGGCCTGGATGAGAAGCACGCAGACGGCAGCCTCAGACCTGGCTTTAAACTTGGCCTCTTTGCCATAGACTGTAGGTGCAGCGCCTGACTCCTCTCTGTCACAGGTGTCTGGCCTGTGGATGAAGGTGACCCACTCTCGGCCACGGAGAGCTTCCACTGAAAGAGCACCCGTGAACTGTGCGGGTCAAGAGACAGCAGTCTGGGCGCCACTGCCTCCTTTCTCTCCTGGCTCCTGTGAGGGGCATCTTCCTTCCCACTGGCTAGAACATTCGGCTGAAGCTGACAGACAGTGGACACCTTGCCCGGGTCGTTACGTAACCTGGACTCTTTCCACTTCATCAGAAACCCAACTGGGGCATCCTCAAGTGGGTGAACTGCTGCCTCTGGGAACAGCAGCATGCAGGACCAGTTTCAGGTGCAGCTGTGTCCAGGGGCTCTGGTTACGTGCTATCTCGATTTCCCCTCTGACTTAATCCTCAGCTGCATCTCTCGTGGCACAGCGCAGGCTGGTGTGTAGTCCCAGGTGCATGGGTCTCTGGTAGCCCTGGGGAAGGAAGTGTCTCTTTCTGAAAAGTTCTGGCTGAAGCTCCAGGAGGGAGCTTGGTGATCAGGCCTGGATCACGTGTGCCTCACTAGCACCAGGCCAACAAAGAAAACCATGTGGGCCCCACACCGGGCCCAGAGTCATCTATTCACCGATTTGGGTTACAGGGGATTTGTACTGCAAAGAGGGCTTGAATCCGGTGAGCCCACTGCATAGTAAGTATTCAGGAAACTGCCCTCAGCCTGGGGTGGTGCGTGGGAGTGAGGTGCAGACAGCTCCAAAGCTTGATTTCTGGGCACAGTTGATTTCTTTCCAAAATATTCTGCATTTATGAGTACTTTCCCTATGCTGTTTCAGGGATACTTTGATTAAAAAAAACATCAAAATACATGAAGAGCACCACATCACTACATCACTGCCATTTTAGATCATTCTGTCTCTCATGATGACCCCATGCAAAAAGAGGGGGTGCACGCTACTGCCTTCCACTTTGCAGAGGAGAAAGTCGAGGGTTTGAAAATCTCCACCGACTGTAGCCTGGGGTTTCTGGTCCTGCCAGGATGAGACTCAAGCCCCTCCCATCCCTTCGTCAGAGACGGCGCTTCTCTCCTCGTGCTCCAAGGGAGCCAGAGAAGTGCGCTGTGGGAAGTCGGGGCCGGCCAGGACCTTGGGTGGACACATGCGTGTCCACGAGGCCCGAGCCCACCCATCTGTTCACAGAAACAAGGATCCAAAGCAAAGCCTGCACGGCTCCTAAAACGAGCACATCTGTAGAGTAGGTGGATAAATCAGCTTCAGGCAAAGACTCCTCAACCCGAGTTAACATTCAGCGTCAGGGAGCGACAAAAGAGCTGCCACAGGGGACATAGCTCGTCTGTGAGGCTCACAGACGAGCACCTGAGGGATTGAGTGTGAGCCTCAGAACGTTCAGGGGCCCACAGAACAGTCGGCCACGGCCATTGCTGAAATCTTAAATGTCCCCCAAGAGCCGTGTGCTGAAGGCTCAGTCACCAGCTGATGGTACCCCCCCCCCAGGTGGTGGGGCCTTTAAGGGGCGGAGCAGCGTCGGCCAGTAGGTCACTGGGGCACGGCCTTGAACGGACTCTTGGGACGCTCATGCCTTCCTCTCTCTGTTTCCTGGAAGCCATGAGGTGAGCAGACCCTCTGCCAGGGACAAGTCCCACCATGAGCCGCACACAGCTGCCCAGAGCAGTGTGGCTGGAGACCATGGACTGAGGCCTCTAAGCCGTGAGCCTAAATGGACCCTGACTCCTTAAGTTGAGTCTCTCAGCATTTTCACAGGGATGCAAGTCTGACTAACATGGCTGCCATCTCTGAGAAGCCCACCTCCCTCTGGACCACCTGACAGGTTCACCGGAAGGCGTATTTCACACCTTCCAGACAGGAGGGTGTTACCAGATACCCTGTAACCGAATTCACACAGATGCCCTTATCCATTTTCAGCTCTTCAAGGGGTGTTTGGATCAAATGAAGACACACAGTGAGATTTTTCTGTTTCCTTGTCTTGTGTGTAAAGAGATAATAGAAGTAAAAACTCAAACAACCAGGAGCACAGGTCCCGGCAGTGATGATGACCCGCAAAGGGCAGCTGACCCAGAAGCACTTCCTGTGTCAGGTGTTGTCTGTTCCGGACCAGCCTAGTGCTGTCCTCATAAATCGTCTGCCTGTGCTGTTAGGGACGGGGGAGCACAGAGGCACCCCAAAGCCGGGATTGCTGCTGGGATTCAGCGACGCCCTCAGCATTAGCTGCACGAACATGACAGCTCATGGATGTTCTGTGAAGCACACCCTGACCCGACCGATCAGAATCCAACACAGAACTGCTCACCGGGCACGGGATGCAGCAGGGGTTTAAAACAACACGGGTACAGCCTCTCTCCTGACTTCTGCAGCTGTCACCAGGAAGCTCACCGGGGGCAGCTCTCTGAGAAAGTGGGGAAACAAGGATTTATGGTGGATGCAAGTCAGTTATAAACTATTTCCATCTCTTTAATTGATGTAGTCGCTCTAGCTATAGCCCAAGGCAAGTAGTCGAAGACCAATTTCCTACACAGAGATGCTGTCAGGGAAAAGGGCAGGGCTTCCCTGAGAGGCCTGGGTCTGGCACATGCCCTGTGACACAAGTCCTGCTGGGCAGGGCTGCAGGGAGGGAGAGGGCAGGTGGCAGAGGTGGGGAGAGCGCACAGGCTGCAAAAAGAGTAGCAGTCACATCCCGGGGTGCCTGTGGGAAGCTGTGAACTTGTCTGCCTCGGCGGACTGAGCCTTAAAAGGAAAGCAAAGCCCCTGCCTGGGTCATGGTGAGGACTCACTGTGAGTGTTCTCGTCACAGGGCCTGCTACCTGCTCCACAGTGGGCTCCGCGTACCACAGGAAGCTCCCGAGATGCAAACTTCTGCCTCCCCAAGTACCCAACGAAGCTTGCGTGGGAATGAGAAATGGTTAGTTGTCCTTTTCTGTGGGTCTCTGTTGACAGTTGCTGCTCACTGGCAGGCTCAGAGCTTTCAGACAAGATTCCACGAGGACCAGAGCGGCCGGGAGGGGCCACCCAGCCTCTGCCTGGCCTCCCGTGGGCAGATGCGGAGCCCAACTCATCTGTAAACACAGAACGGCACCCGACATGTGATAAGCTCAGTCACAGGGCTCAGGTCTGACCCAGAAGCCAACGCCTGCGCCTCCGGAGAGAGCCGGCAAGGCACACGCCGTCCTGCTTAGCATCTCGGATCATAGACAAGAGCTGCTCGGGGAATATACAATTAGAAGACAGAAGTTGAAGCTGATGAAAAATTCCTCCCTCTAGCCAGGGAAGTCAGATTAATTGTCTAAAAAACAAGCCTTGCTCTCTAGAGGCAAAGTCATTTTCCTTGCTTGATGCTGATAAATTCTGACAGTTCCTAATCTCCAATATCCTTTTCCTTTCCCTTGCACCAAAAGCAAAATTGCTTCCTACCAGAAAACGCTCAATAGAGAGAGGTAGAATTTCCTTTCATTGGTTACATTCTGACAGCAGTAACAAAAGTAGCAGGCACAAACTACCCAGTGCTTACCATGGGGCAGGCACACGGGAAGTACTTCCCAGAGCTGTCTTCTCCGCTCACCGCAGCCTGCTGGCTTCACACCTCACCGCGGGGGAAACTGAGGGTCAGAGGGTTGACACAGCTCGCTCAGAGTCTGACACCTATGAAACTGAGCCGCCCGAACCTGAACGCAGACTGCCTGGCTGTGAGCTGCCGCCATCTCTCCCACGTCTCCATTAGCAGGAACTCTGGGTCTTGTAGCATACCTACACCTCTCTTCGGGGAGCACAGGCTTGATCCTGGTTCTGTCGGTAACTACATCAGTCCTCTCCTGGGGTGGACATGTCTAGAGAGAGCAAAGCTTTCTACATCTTGTAATTTTCATTTCACACGAGGAAAGACCCGGAAGCACGTCGCTGCTTCCCGAAAGCCTGGAGGAGAGCTGACCATTCTCTGATGATCTGAGAGACTGTAGCTTAGGGCTCCTGGCACAGTCTGGGCCCAGGGTCGCTACCCGCTTCCCCAGCTTTACTCTGGCCACCAAAAAGGGGCGTGCTTTCAGGCTCATGCTCCTGAGGGTCATCTGCACCATTTTACAGAGCTGGATAAATGTGCTGTAGATCGAGAAGCCGAAGTCTACAGCCCTATCACCCCCAAATGCTCCCATCCATCTGACCCCAGAGGCTACCAGGGTTGGGCCAGTTCGTGTTGGTTGAGACAGAGAGAAGCCAAAGAGGTTTCCCTGGAGACATCTTTATTCACCTCTGTGAGAAGGTGAAGTCAAGCTAAGCATTTTCCTTCCAAATCACCAGTCAGAGAACCGCTAAGCGCCTCATGTCACACTGCTGTTGTTGATAACAGTTAGACTGACTCAGTAGTCAGGTGTGAGGATTTAGGGAGAAAAAAAGCTGTTTAGAGGTGTTATCTCACCAACAGAATAATGTATATAGAAATTGCCCAGAGCTACAGGGCTTTAGTTTTGATTTTTTTCCACAATAAAATTAAAATTGTAAGTGGTTGTGCTGTACATTAGTGTGTCGGCTAGCATCTCCTAACGCACAGCTGAAATCTCACTTTGGGAGAAGTGGACTTTTATTTGACCCTGTATCAAGAAGTCACTCTCTAGTGACATTTAATAATATTTCATATCAAACTAGAATCCATCCGGGCCAAAGCCTGCTCCATGGACGTGACTGGAATGTGAACTGCGGATGCAAGAAATGGCTGTCCCTGGGGCAGACCCAGGCTGGCACCTGACCGTGGTGCTGCACCCGCCACCCCCGCCCGGGACCCAGCACAGGCCTGAGCAGGAGGACAGACGCCCAGCTGCCTCTGCACCGTGGGCTCCTGCGTCTCCCAGGGCAGGAAGCCACCCCCGCTCTGCGAGCTCTTACCCCCTCCCTCTCCGCCCTCGACACTCCAGCTCTGCTTTTACCCCTCCTTCCTGCCCACGGCCCTTGCACCTTGTCACTCCTCCTCCTCTCTTTGCCAGTCCTAGTGCCATCATCAAGGCGGCCTCATCTAACGCCTCAAACAGGTTCTCCCAGAAGCACTTCTGAGACAGGGACACAGGTCGAGGCAGCGCCCCCTGGCGGGGACGTGGGAAAGGACGGAGGGAGAGACGGTGCCGAAGGCTCTTCTGTCGAAGCTGCTCCCATAGAGACTCCCGGAGCTTCACCCCACGGGGAATCTCTGGGATACCATAGAAAGCACGAGCCTCACCATGACCAGGGGAGGTGCCAGGAGCCGGGGCAGTTGTTCCCCAGTCCCTGAGGCCCTGGGTAAGGACAAGTCCCCTAGCCATCTGGTGCCCAGGGCCCAGGGCAGCACAGCTGTAGCAGCGGCAGCCAGGTGGGGAAAGAAGCCAGCACGGCTGAGCCGGGGGTGGTCCGCGTAGTGACCCGCTGTCACACCTGCCACTGGAGGCCGCACGCTCCCTGGACACCTCCAACCGCAGCTCCGTACACGCCCTGGCTCTGTGCGTCCCCTCTGTCGCCCCTTCTCCAGATGTAACGGCATGTGAGCGGTGGGCTCGCTTCGCACACAACCCCGGCCTGGCTTCCTGTGTCAGCCAGTTTTAAAGTCGCTGTACCGAAGGATTTCACCCGTGTGAGGGAAGCAAAGGGAAAACGTAGCCCTGCATACCCTTCCCTGAGCTTTGCCACATCTTAACACGCCTCTAATTGCTTTACTTACTCACTTAGTAGCATTAGATACAGTTACAGCTCCCATGCATTTCTCTCACCCAGCTTCCTCCAGTCCTTCTTGTGGCTTTCATGGTTTTTCTATTTCTGCTACATATGTAAAACACACACGCACACACATGATAAGTGTACGGAGACTCTTACATTATTTAAAACTAACTGACATCATGCTGAATCTGTCTTCTGCTCAGCATTGCTTCCATCATATCCGTGGGCACAGAAAACCGTCCTGATCATCCTAACGGGTGTGTAGTCTTATGTCGTATGTGCACGTGGGTCTATGCATGTGTATGTGTATGCGTGTGAATGTGTCCATGTGTGTGTGCATGTGTGTGCCGGCATGTGCATGTGTGTATGTGTGGGTGTGGGGTAGGTGCTTTAAGTTATTCATTTGTCTCCCGTTTAGTGTATTCTAGTTCTCTCCTCTCCCCACCAGCACAATTGCTTTTCCCTGTTACAGACAGTGCTTGGAGATGCGCCTTTCAGAGCTCCTGAGAGTCTCTCCTGGCTACATTCATAGCAATGCAGATGCTGAAAACTAGAACACGCACATTTCCCGTCTTCCTAACCACTGCAGATCCTTCTCCGTCGACCCAGTGTGCTCTCCCACGGCCAAGGGCAGGAGAATTCCCTCCGCTGCACCCTCACTGGATCCTGCTGCCGTCCTTATTAATTCTGTTGATACCCTCCAGAATATGCCTCGGGCCTTGGGCATTTCTCTGCTTGGCGTTCTGCGCACCCCGCCCCCAGGCGGGCAGAAGGCGCCAGCCAGGGCTGACAGGGTGAAAAGGGCCCTTTGTCTTATTCTGCATTTCCCTGGTTACCGTTTTTACACGCCCCAGGCCGCGCCGGGCACTGTCTTTGGTGAGCTCCTGCTCACACCGCACCTTCTCCGAGCCTGGCTCACTGTCTGACCCTCATGGAAGCGTAGATATCTTTCACATGTTCTGGATGCCAGTCTTTGAGTGGGGGGCTTGGGGGTTGCTTTGATGTACACACTTGTCTGTAACTTGCAGTGACTTGTTTTCTACATGATTACTCATGATTTCTCAGTGGTATCAGATTTACCATATTTTCTGTTTGCATTTTTAAAAGAAAGTCTCTACTGAAACTCATAAAGCTTCGTTGTTCCCCCTTAAGTGTATGAAAGATTCACCTTTTTTAAAACCTAGGTTTTATTTACCTGAGATAGATCTTTGAGTACTGAGGTAAAGAACTAATTAGAATTTTTCCATATGGAAGAAGAGCAACCCCAGCCCTCCGACTGCCAGGACCCTCGTTCCTCAGTGATGTAGGAAGCTGTATCCACTATGAACTACCTTTTACACACACATGCACAGGGCAAGACCTGAGCGCTCCACCTCGGGGCTTTCACGTAATTTCCAAGGACAATTCCGTGAGGGTCCTGATTAGAATGCTATCGGCTTTGTAGACTGACTTGGGAGGATTTCCATCTTACGACATGGATCCTTTCCGGTAATGCACAGCATCCATAACGCAGTGTGCAATTCTCTACGTCCTTTTTCTCTTTACGCTTTTCAATAAACTTTCATAAATGTCTCTATACAGGTCGATTCCTAGGTACCGTTGTGGTGTATTGGTAGTGTATATGGTATGTTTTAAAAAGTACATTTTCTAATTGTGTCAGATGATGTATAGGATTGATTTTTGTGTATTTGAGCTTGTTCTATGTAAAACTACTATATTTTCAATTTAATGTTATAGCTTGTATGTAGATTCCTTGAGTTTTCTAAGTAGATAATTTTGTCTTTAAATAATAAAATTTGGTTTTATTCTCCATCCAATCTGTAAGTATTGGAGGACTTTTGGTTTTAGTGTTCTCAGAAAGCTTAGAGCATAAAGACTTTGTGTATTCATCAAGCATTCTGTCTTTTAAATGGTGAGAGTAGCTTGTTCATACCTTTTGTGATTCTTGACATGTTTAGATTTATTGACTAATTCATTGACGTTTATTTTGCCAATCTTTTGTATTTGCTGCTTACTCTATATTTTCTTTTTTTAGGTTTTTTGAGACAAAGTCTCGCTTTGTGGTTCGGGCTGGCCCTGAGCTCAGCCTCAACTCACATCACAGCAATCCTCCTGCCTCTGCCTCCCAAGTGCTGGGATTACAGGCGTGAGCCACCACGCCCGGCACTGAGGTATGTGGTGCTGGTTGCTGCTGGGGTGAGTCTCCACACCCAGTATTGTATGTGGTGACCGGGGATCGAACTGCAGTCCTTGTGCTTGCAGGACAGGCGCCGGAACCACTGAGCTAAATCCCTGGCCCTCTATATTTTCATTATACTCTCTCTCTCTCTCTCTTTCTCTTTCTCTGATGTGTGTGTGGGGAGGAGCTTTGAGACCTAAGATCACTATGTAGCCCAGGCTGATCTCCAGCTTGTAGAAAACCTCCTGCCTCAGGCTCTTGAAAGCTGGGCTTACAGGCCTGCACCACTATGCCCAGGCTTCTCTTACCTATGACTATTATATTGGTAAAAAAAAAAAGTCCTGTGTTTAAAATCTAAAATTAAATCAGTTTATCTGTTTCCAAACAATGCAAAGGCCAGACCTGGATAACTCAAGCACTTTATTCTTACCTATTATTACTGCCCAATATTTCAATTTCATTTTCCTTTTATGGTCCCAGGTCAAACTTTCATTGTACAGGTTGTGCATTCCTAACTTGGAAATACAAAATCTGAAATGCTCTACACTTTGAGACTTTCTGATTACCAACATTATTTGACAAGCGGAAAGTTCCACGTTGGAGCCCATGTGAGGATTTCAGTCAAAACTGAAACATAAACAAATGCTCATATGTTTCATAAGAAACATAAACGAATGCTCATTTTGGATGTGAGCCTCTTTCTCAAGATACTGCATTGTCTGCATGTGAAAAATATTTCATAATCGGAAAAAATCCCAAACTTCTGATTCCAGGCATTTCACACACTAGAGACTCAGCCCGGCGCTACTAATTTGCGCATTTAACGTCCGTTTACCCTGCACCATGCGTTCGCCGGTTCCACTGCGCACGCGTCGTCTGGCGTCTCTCTGTCTTCCTGGGTTTTCTTTCGTCTCTCTGAAGCAGACGCACCTTTCCGCAGCAGGAGCCCACCGATGGCAAACCCCGCCTCACTGCAGACGTGCCCTCATTCCCCTCACTCTGGATGACAGCAGCTGAAAAGTATTACTCCATTGTCCCTTCATTACATTAATGTTTTGAAAGAGATACTGTTGGTCTGTCCTTGTCTCCTGTATTTTTTCTTGGTTACTTTCAAAGTCCTGCCTCCGTGTTCAATATCCACTCTGTAGCTTCACGATTTCATGTCTCTCTGTAGATTTACTTTTATCCTCTTTTAATGCTCATTTCTGAATGACAAATACATACTGCATTAGCTTTTCAGTGATGCTGTAACAAATTACCACAAACTTGGTGGCTTAAAGCTACAGAAGTGTATTTTCTGTCCTGTCCTGAGGATCAGAAGACTATAGAGTGTCCTGGGCTGGGACGGAGACTCAGGAGGCCCTGCGCCCTCCGAGGCCCGGGAGCTGATGCTGGCGAGTCTGCCCACCGCTCCCATCTGGGAGCCTCACGTCAGCTTCACTCCAGCCGCAAAGGCCAGACTCAGGGCTTCAACCGCGAGTCTGCACGTGGCTGTTATTCAGCCTTCTGTACATTATCTATCATCTGAATTTTTGAAAATTCCCAGCCATGACAACTCCCTCCCTATTCCTCCTACTCTCTAGTCCTAGAACTCCTACTAAAAGTAAAGTGTGCTTAGAAGTGTTTGTCTGTGATCCAGCACTCAGGATGCTGAGGCAGGAGGATCTCTGTGAGTTTAAAGGTAGCTTGGGATATATAACGAGTTCAAGGCCAGTCTGAACTACATAGAAAATCTCTATATGAAAAAGAACACAAACCAAACCAAAGTGGGGCTTTTCCATTTAATGTTCAATTTTATCTTTCCTATCTTTCATGCTTTCCCCCCTTTTAGCTCTATGCAATTCACTCTATAACCTCCTCATATCATTCCTCTTATTAATTCTCCTCTAATGTCTGATTTACCTGCTGTTCAAGTCATCAATGAAAATCTTTACTGTCATTTTTACAGAGAGATGTATTGAGTTATTTTTATTCTCTGCCCTGTTTTCCCTTAGGTCTCCACTGCACTGTTTGCTTGCTGTACTCTGTTCCTGTGTCCGCAGGGAGCCCACGCCGGCCTTCCCAACAGCCCCTAAGAACATTCCGATCTTCCCTGGAAGGCCTCTGCCTGCCCTGTTTTCCCAGGCTGGCTCTTCCTCATCCTTCTAATCTGCTCAGACGCCATCTCCCTGACTTGACCTCCGGCCTGATTTCTGCAGAGTGACCCCGCCTGCATTATTCTCTTCTGTTCCCACCTCCTTCGTGACATTCATCACAGTCCCCATGACTTTATCTGTGACTTGTCACGGTCGGCCTTTCGTGCCCCTTGAATGAAGATGTGGGACTCTCTGTGTGCCGCAGTCAAGGTGTGACCCCCACATTCAGATGCTAATGCTCCGATTCCCGGCAGAACTGTATTTGGAGATGGAGCTTTTAAAAGGGTCAGCGAAGTGTGAGTAGGTCCCTGACCTGCTGGGATTTGTGTTTTGTTCTCATTTTGGTGGTACTGGGAAGCCACGGAGTTGCTGGGCCAGACTCAGGCCTGAGACCCTCCTGTCTCAGTCTCTCAGAATGCTGGGATTATAGGGCTTGTGTCTTTGTGAGAGACACAGACAGTGTCCTCCCCCCCACCGTGTGAGAAGCCGGCGGTCTGCACGCCTGGAAGAGGCCTTCATGGAAACCTGACCCTGCTGGCGCCTAGTCTTGGCCCTCTCGGTTCCACACTGAGGCAGTGTCCGTTGCTTCGTCTGCTGTCTGCGGTTTTCTCCCAGTAGCCGGAGCTGGTGCATGCATCTGAGGCCTCTGCCTACTGTCTCTCCAGCATTCACAATAGTTCTAGAAACGAACATCTACCACATGAGTACTCAAGGGCTGGAAGTGAAGCTTAAAACTCTCAAAAGGCCCGGCTCTGCCTGGAACCCACTTGCAAAACGCCCGTGATGTTCTGGAGAACCGGGAGAGGTGTTCCTGGGCCCGAACCCCTTCCTTGTCCCGCTACACAGACTCCAGTACTCAGAGGAGCCAGGCTCCAGGAGGTGGTGAAGGAAGAGTTTGCAGACAGGCGGAGGACACTCAGAGCGCTGGGTTCCATGCTGGATCATGCTTAGCGTGTGCAAAGCCTGCCACAGAGGCAGCTGGCCGGGGAACCAACTCCGGAGTTAGGCGACTTGATCCACCCGCCTGTCCTGCGGGGCGGGGACCCTCTGAACGGCCCAGCCCTTCTTTTCCCCGCTTGGTATTATTACCATTTCCTCTTTTGGCAAGGACAAACTGACCACTCTGGGAATCAGTACAGAACTGATCTAAAGTTGAACACTGGCATGTTATGACCCAGCAGTTCCTCCCACAGGTAGAAAATTCTAGACATGGTTCCTACTGTGAGGCCAGTGCCCTCAGGAGCCCTGTCAAAAGTGGGGAAACCAGAGACCCAATCCCGCTGACAGCATGGATCCCTCAAGGTGTCTAAACAGTAGAGTAGCCCCGTCTCTGCAGGTTCCACGTCTGAGTCGGGCCGAACACGGGCCCCAAACCTCCAGGACAAAAATTACATCTGCACTGGGTGGGTACCAACTTTGCGCAGTATCCCTAAGTAATACAGTATAACGATGAATATGGCATTTGGTATATTAGAAATGACTGAAGTCATCAGACAGGAGGACACGCGCAGGCCAGACGCACATGCTATGCCATTGTATTCACGGTTTGGAACCACAGGAGGTCTGGGATCAGTCCCATGGAGACCGAGAGACGACTACATACAGCCACAGCCGAGAGCACAAAGGTCGCTAACATGACGTCCAGAGGATGAGGCAAGCTCTGAAGCAGCCACTACGATAAAGTAGAAAAGCAAGAAAAGCCTAAGCAATCGGTGCTTTAGACAGTCATGTGTAACCGTAAAAACTGGACAGGCGTTTGCTAAGGGTTTACTATTATCAGCCGCCCCTAGCAAAGGAGACACTGATCCTCAGACAGGGCGGACACGAGGATCAGTGTTGCCCATCCGCTGACCCGGCCGCGTGGTGCCCAGACATCTGACCCAACACTCTGCCCACTGCTCCTGAGAGGGTGGGCCAACTGGAGGCCTGCAGAGCCAAAAGGGCCCCCCAGACCTTCCTGCGCAGTGGTGGTCCTGCTGGAAGAGGGGACCCCACGTCCTGACCCAGCTGGCCTTCTCTGGAGATCTGGGGATCTCTGGGTCCTCTCCGGGTCTCTGGAGATCTGCCTTCACAGCTTGTGGTCCACCTCCTTTCTCTCTCATTCTCCCCTTCCCTACATGTGCACAAACACACACACGCAGTTTACTGGCTCTGCTCCTCTGGAGAACCCAGACTAATACCCTAAGAAATTTCCCCAAGGGAGCCGCGGCTGGGAGGGGTGAGGCCGAGGTCCGGTGTGCCCCGCCCCCACTGCCTTTTTGCACAGCAGGAGCTGAGACTCCAAGACCTTCAGCGTCTAAACTTCATGCTCCGAACGGACGGGTTCCGACGGGTTTGTTTGATTCCTGGCTCGCCTGTTTCATAAATCACACATTTTCTTCTCTGCAGGGCACACAGCCCCTCTTTAACACCACATTTGAACCTAACAGGCTCGGACCCGGTACGGGCATCTCGCATTCCTCACCGGTTTCCATCCTAAGAAGATCGCCAGAATCTGGATCTCCAATCACTGTTGTGACACCACCAGCCCGGCTCTGCTGTGCACCGTCCTCTGCGAAGCTGACCGGGTTGAAAGCATCTCTCCTTGTTCTGAATGCATTCAGGAGACCGTTTATGCGCTCATGCTGCCCCTCCCCCCGCCGCACACAAAGACCAAGTGTTTTTTAGCTGCCTTAATGCAATGTGAAAAACAAAGAAGGCACGGATGCTGAGAAGAGCCTCTGCCAGCAGGGAAGCTGAGCATTTGCTCTTCTCCCATACTTGCCTCTACAGTAACGCGCGCCAAGGTGAGGAGGGCAGGAAACTTGAACTCAGAACTCACCGCGCGTCCTTCCTTACGCTTTCACACCCTGACGTCGGCTCTGAAAATGGGAGCCTGGATACCTCTCTCCTCACTGACGCTGTCTCAGGGGTGAGAAGATGACTAATACA